>VWZK01004966.1:0-101827 GCA_013396935.1 Baryphthengus martii
AGCTGCATCAGAACCAGCCAGGACCAGTAATGGGTACTAGCCCACCCGAGAGGTCCGAAGTTTCCTGGTGAGGAAGACTACCGGCCTTCATCCAGCGACCACCAGAGAGGACCCAGCGACCACCGGAGCGTCACACAGCACGTGCGCGAGGAGGCGAGGCGATATGTAAATTACCTACTGAATATTTAGATGAATTAATGAATATGCATGTCATGTAACCATAAAAGCGAGCAAGTTTTAGTCCCTGGTGTGCGAGTTAGGTGGAGCGATCCTCCTTGCACCCGGCACCGTAGTAAACATATCTGCTTTAAACTCTATGAGTTTGGAGTTTGTTTCTGCGCATCAACAGAAGCATTGTTTAACTAGAGTACAAAAGCTTCCACATATCTATTCCGAGCACTGGCGACTGGCAGTGTTGTAACATATATTTGGTTTGGTTTACATTTAACCCCCCCCCCCCCCAACCCTGTCTGTAGTTTAGTGTATAATAATGAGCCAGATTTCACATTCCTGGCTGGAAATGCTGTTCCACTTCCCCACCTCATCCCTCACCCCAGAAAAACAGTACCAAAAACCTTGAACCTCACCCAGTGACAGATGTGCATGTGCTGCCCCTGGTCACCAATGGTCTTTGCCCATATGTTTGGGTAGCATTGTGTTTAATTACAAGTGAAACAAAGCCTTCCACAAGAGCCTTGTTTGGCAACAATAAGTTTGGAAGAAACATTTTGTATTAACATTTCCTGTTTTCCTCTATACTAGTGTTGTATATTAGCAGATTCCTCCTGCATTTGATCACATCTGTTCAGTTCTTAGCCAAAATCCATTAAATGACCAAGAGAAAAGGAAAACAGTTTTTAGGCAGTCCAGCCTTGCACAGCAGCATGCATAGCACTGGGGGTTTGAGAAAGTCAGAATTCAGGTTTTGACTTTAATAGAGAAGAACGCCTCCCTCACAGGATGATGCCAATCATTTTATAGTCCAAACCCTCACACATTGCCAGGAAAAATGGAAGTGCGAAAAATGTGTGAGAGAACTAATTAGCATGAAAGTAAGGAGCAGTTCATAGGATACAACAGCCGCAGAAATAAGGTGTGAAACACCTTTGCAAAAAGGTTAAAAGAAATAAGGATTGGTGCTTTTCAAAGAAAACCCCTGGCTATTTTTCCTCTACTACTTAGAATTTTGCCAACAAGGGGTATTTAAAGGAAAAAAAATCTCAAGTGTTTATCTGAAAAAAAAAACATGTCAAATTTCATTCTTTCCTGTTGAAATTCAAAATCACTGAAATGTACTTACTCTCCTTCAAAATTTACATGGAGGGAAATGATACCCATTTCAGTGCTCTAAATGTTACGATGGCAGAAGTTGAATTGGCTAAACCAGGTGTTCTGTTGTCATATTTTAGAAAACATTTTATGAAAGATGAGATGCTCTATAAAACCACATGTTGTCTAGACCTGAAAATTATGTGTTCTGTAGCCTTCTGCAACAGCTTGATCCAGCTTCCTCGGAGAAATTCTATGGCCTTCTTTAAGACCGTGAATGCCATAATATAGTGTGTCTCACATTTAACGAAAAAAGGGATAAGGCTTCAGGAAAGCTTGAAACCCCACTGTATTTTCATATCTTGGTATTTGAAAATACAGTACAGGTCTTTTATACAGTCAGTGAATGTTCCCAATGGTTTTCCACGGAAAGAACAAATAGTCATAACCTCAGGCATCAGACATAGGATTGGATTGAGCAAGAGGGACTCCAAGTCTTGAGCAGAATATCATTACCAGTTGAAAAAGAACTAAACTATTCTGGGACTTCAACCCAGAAGAGATGCTAAAGAGAGTCACAATTTTTTTTGTTATACTTACAGTTTATAAAAAATATATTGAGAGCTTCTTAGCAGAATTTCACTGAGAGATGTCGTATGGAGGTGGGACATGACATTTTTTGTTATGTAAATAATATTTTAGTACGTATTACAAAATATTTAATTTTTTTTTTATGAGAGCACTCTTACATATATTTCATTAGCATGCAAAATCACTTAACAAACATCTGGTTTGTCCTTTTTCTAATTCTTCCTAGTATTTTATCAATTTCATTTATAATGCTACTATAGTATACTTGAGTATACTTTAAATAAAAGACTTGAAATAATACAATAGAAACAATAACTATTCCAGCAATCTAATCTTTCATGTAGAATCAATTAATGTCATCATTATGTGACTGAGGCCAAAACATTAAGGTGAAAGCCGTTTGGCAGCATTTTTACATGACATACCTCTGTTGGAAAAAAAGTAGTTCAGGGAGGTAAGGTGGATGAAAGACCCACAAATCAAAATTGGAGGATGTGAAGCCCATTAAAAAAAAAGTCTGTTGATTTGAAAGTTGGACTAGATGATCTTGAAGGTCTCTTCAAACCAAAGATATTCTGTGATTTCCAAATATAACATCAGATTATGTTGTGATTTTACGTCTTTTCTTTGCTTAATCAATCAATTGGCACATCAATTATACTGAAAAAGTCTAGAAATGTTTCAGTAGGTCCTAATTTTTTATCCTAATGTAAAAACTCACTAAGCTAATAGTACGATGAGATTACTTGGATAAGTTAATATAAACTATCTTTTTTTTTCCTTTATGTAACCCTTTCTTTTCCCACTTGAAAGGAAAATCTGCTGAAGGAAAATGTTATGATCAGGAAGTTGCTCCCTTGAGGATAAGAGTTAATTGTCAATTTGTAAAACGATTTTATCTAGAGAAGAGATTTAGAAGGGTTCTAATTCAAAGTTCCTGAGCCATTTCCTATACCTCATATTATGTATCTATGCCTCATATATAGTATGTGTGTATTGTGTAATTAGAAGGTACGATGACATGTTTCTTGAGCTGCTCCATCTCTGTAAAACTGATACCTTTAATGATAGATTGAAAAGTGAAGTAGACACGCTTTAATAGTAGATCTGTCAGAGCTGATGATATACTCGTATGTGGAAATGTGGTAACATATACTAATACTTCTGAAATAATTTCTTTAGATTCCTATACACTTATATAATGTGTTTTGCAGTTAACATGGGAGTCAGGAGTTCAGTTTGATACACGTTCTTGGCAATATTATAATGCTTAACACTGAAGCAGCTTGCTTTTTTTTTTTTCTGTGTTGTGAAAATATTGTTTTTTGCTGAGTATTTGGCTTTCTATTTAAATATACTTGAGGAAATATAGCTGAAATATACTGATCTTTGCATATGCAGCAAAGCAGATGATATCTTACACAGACATGAGAAATACAGCACTTCCCACTGAAAGGCAGGAATATTTGGGCGTACAGAATGTACTGTAGACGGTTGTATGTTGAATCTCTCCTTAGTGGCCTAGATGATGTTTTTTGAAATATATGCATTTTAGGAAGCACACTAACAAAGAAGAGCAGAAAATGGACCGTGTTTGTATAACACTTGCCATCCTTTGTAAGTCTTCTTTTTTAAGATAACATCAACTTGTAACCAAACATATTAAGAGTAATCAATAAGTGTGGTATAAAAATAATTCTCAAAGAAATTATGGAATACTAGGAGCAACATTTCCCTTGAAATATAGTAACGTGAGGCAGAGATCCAGGTAACCTTCAATCTTGATCACTTTTCTGAGAGTAATAAATAAAAACCCACTATAGTGCTTCTGGGTTTTTTCTATGAATCAGGGCAGGGTCACAAACTTTGGAACCCTATTGTCTTTTCCTTAATCTTATTTTTCTCCTTATCCATCTGGGACAGATGCTATTAAATTAAATTAATGGTGTTTTCTTCAGAATAACACCAGGATAGAGTAGTAGAATCTACTCCAACTTCTTTTCAAATTCAATCCTCATGCCCAGAACACAGATTATCTTACGACTTTTTTGCTGTGGAAGAAAGGAGTTAAAAAATCCACTGTTTTCTTTTTATAGATCTGTGACCACTCTTCTGTACTGAGGAACAAATGAGGGAATTGTAGACTTTCAGAATCAATAAACAAGATGATTTTTACCTTGTACATACTGCTTCTCCGAAACAAATTATTTTGACAGGGTTTTTTTCTGTAGGAGGAATCCCATGCTGGAACAGAGGATGAGTGTGAGGAGTCCTCCCTCGAGGAGGAAGGAGCCGCACAAACGTGCGGTGAACTGACCACAACCCTCATTCCTCATTGCACTGTGTTGCTCAGGGCGAGGATGTAGAGAAAATTAGGAGTGAAGTTGAGCCTGGGAAGAAGTGGAGGGAAAGAGTTCAATGCTTAGTTTTTATTTCTTATTATCCTACTCTGTTTCAATAAGTAAGTTTAATGAAAAAATAAATCCCGTAATAAATTAAACTGATTTCCCCAAGTCTAGTCCATCAGATCCTTGATGGTAATTCCCGAATGATCTCTCCTTGTCCTTATCTCAACACATGAGCCTTTAATTTTTTTATTATTTTTTTTTCTTCCTTGTTCAGTTGAGGAGCAGGAGTGATAGAGCAGCTTTGGTGGGTACTTGGTGTCCAGCCAGTGTCAACCATCCACAGGTTGTGCTTATTTCTTTATTTTATGTTATCAGTTAGTTTTAATCATGTGGTGTGCTTTTTTTCAGGTTTCTCCTTCATTGAATGAAAGCTGCATGCCCTTCATAAGCTGGTCTTAATAATGATCACAAATAAACTCTCTTACTCCATTATTCATCTCCTTTTGCAGACCAAAAGATCAAATCATGAAGAATTCCACTTTTGGCCTTCCTAAGGTTATTGAATATTTACTCCTATCCCAGGTGAGGACTTTCCACTGTATACTAGGGCAACTTAATTTAATTTTGATGAGAGACCACATAAAAAACCTTTTGGATGAAATCTAGAGTTCCCTCCCCCATGTAAAACTTGTCATTATCTTGATTGATAGTAAGTAAATGAAGTTCCTAAAGGCGATCAGGTGTTCTGACTTACTGCCCTTTCGAAAAAGCAGATTACCAAACTATCTGGAAAGCAGCCAGAATGACAGATCTTCATTACTTCTGTAATTCTGTGTAATGATGAAATTAATAAATCATAGTATTATAGAATGGTTTGGGTTGGAAGGGATCTTAAAGATCATCTAGATCCACCCCCCCTGCCACGGGCAGGAACACCTCCCACTAGAGCAGGTTGCTCAAAGTGCTATTCAGCCTGGCCTTGAACACTTCCAGGGAGGGAGAATCCAGAACTTCTCAGGGCAATCCGTTCCAGTGTCTCACCACCCTAACAGTGAAGAACTTCTTCCTTACATCCATTTAAATCTACCCTCTTTCAGTTTAAAGCCATNATTTAAATCTCCCCTCTTTCAGTTTAAAGCCATTCCCCCATGTCCTATCCCTACAAGCCCTTGTAAAAATTCCTCCCCCCCCCCCCCCCCCCCCAAGCTTTCTTGTGGGCCCCCTTCACGTACTGGAGGGCTGCTATAAGGTCTTCCAGGAGCCTTGTCTTTTCCAAGCTGAATAAGCCCAACTCTCTCAGCCTGTCCTTGTAGGAGAGATGCTCTAGACCTCTGATCATCTTCATGGTCCTCCTCTGAACCCACTCCAACAGATCCATGTCCTTCTTGTGTTGGGAGCTCCAGAGCTGGACGCAGTACTCCAAGTGCGATCTCATGAAAGCGGAGTAGAGGGGCAGAATCACCTCCCTCGACCCGCTGGCCACACTTCTTTTGATGCAGCTCAGCTATGGTTGGCAAATTCATGAGGGGAGATGCATAACAGAGACATTCATTTATGTACCATTGTTAAAGATATCAAAATTTCTCTGTAAATTAGTTTGTCAACGCTGTCAAGACTTCAAAAAATTTTCAAGAGTTATTGAACTAATTTATTGGATTTGCTGTACTTTTTGTGACCATACAGTTGCAAGTCATACTACGTTGTCATCCTATAGGCTGTTTGGAATATAAAAAATACTTTCCAGATTTAACTGTTAGCTTTCCCACGACATTTAAATGACTATTGTATAAATAGATTTTTTTCTGTTTTCCGCAAAAGGACAGATGAAAGAGAAGCTTTCTGACCCTTTCCACACACAGTACCTAAACACGGGTGCAAGCATATTTAGAAAATGTTTTCCTTGCAGTGCTTAATCAAGAATCAAAATATTGTTTCGCAAACATTAATGGAAACACTCACTAGTGCTTTTTCAAACTTATATTCAAAATATAACTGATCTCTTGCTTGTAGGCAAAAATGGAAGAAAGAGTATTTGTCATATTTCTTTTCAAAGAGTTTTTTTTTATTTTTCATTGTTTACTGTGGTTGACATCAACTTAAAGACAGTGAAGTTTTTTCAAAAGTTAAATGTTTGATTTGAAAAATTTTTTGAAAAAAAGAGAAACTCGCATTCAGAAAAAGCGTTAGTTTAAAAACTGTCATTTTGATTTCATAGTTGACTGTGTCCTTTAAAATGCAAACAAAAAAATAGCTCAAAAGAAGAGAAAAAAAAGAGAACATATTAAAAAAAAACTAGTTCTATCTATCTGGCTTATTGTATTAATTGATTCCCATGTTGGTTTACATCTCCAGTTATGTGAGAAGTGACTTTTCAGCCAATTCAACCATATTAGAACAGAGTTTGAGTAAGGCTCTGAAAATCTGGAGACACAATAGAGAAGCCCATGACATTTTGTTGGGGAAAAAAAAAAAGTAAAAATCACGTATCTCCTTATATTGGCTATTATCTCCTTCTGTTTGCTATTTACACAATGGTTTTGGACATAATAGATGATAACACTGTCAGGAGTAAGTGAAATTGTTTTAGCTTGAACATCTATGTGCTCATCTTGCTGTGAAGAGATTACTGCTGGGTGATTTCTGTGCTATTCAAGTGAGTCAGATAACACAGGATTTGAAGGCTTCTGGTATGTTTTAGAGTCAGATCTCTTGTTCACTCATTTGCTAAAAAGGAAGGAAGCCTAACCTCTTTTGTTGATATGCTTATGTCATATAGATGTTACTCTCTATCTTCCTAAAAAGTTAGTTGATTTTTCTTTTGAGTTAGTGATGGTCCAAAAAAAAAAAAAGTATTTACTTTTTCCCAAATGTTGGATAAAGCTAGAGGGACACTGTCAAATAATTTCACTTCAGTTAGAATAAGGGTAAGAAGTCAGTCTAAACCAACCTTGAATAATTACTGGATTTAAGTGTCTCCACCATTTGTGGTCAGCACAGTGAGCAGCTCTATAGGTATTTTTGTAGTTACTCCAGTAGGAGCAAGTTACAAGAAGGTCTGAAGGAGAATAAAGTAGCAAATTTTGTTCTTTTTCTTTTAACTTTGTGTGATAAGTAGCATAAGAATAATTTTTTTCAAAAATACAAGATTATAGGAAATTTCATTCAAGGGCAATAGGGTCACGCTGAGTGAGCAGAGTGAAGGACAGTAACGTGCTTGGTAAATAGTTTGGCCTGTGGAACAGCATTACATGTGGCTGAGGGATAAACGGTCAAAATGTGATGCCTTGTAACAGTGCATGAGTGAAAAACATCTGCATGTACAGGTCTGGTGGATATTGACCTGATGTTGTGCAGTGTGAGGACTTTGTTGATTTAGGTGCTTGTTTCATTTTCTCTTGCATTTATTCTGTTTAGGCAGTCCTTATTACCAACAATTTCCTTGAAGACCCTACGAAATGGTACTACTTTGTTGTTAATATAAGATCTTGTACAAACCTTGTTTCACAAAATTCCTTAATTTTTTTATTTATATATGTATTTTTAAAATTTGTTTGTTGCAACAGACTCTAATAACTCACTGTTTCCTGGGGGTACAGTGGCTGAAATAGTTTTGGTATGTTTCTGAATTTTTAAACATTCCTAAGGTCTGTCTTTTAAGTTATTTTTAGGTTCCACCTGAAATGCGCTATTAATGTATTCTCTCTTTGTTTACCGTGGCCCTGTGGCATTTTTGTCGTAAGAACATACAGAAAATTCTTTCAGACTAAACAAGACAAAGGGCTGGCTTGCTACATATTGCATTTTGTTAAGTTTCATACCATTTTATGTGTCTAGGCTTAGCGGGTACGACTTCAGAAGCAAGTATTCTATTTTACATTTTCTCCACTTTGAATTGTCTGGGAGTTTCACCTCCCAATTCCTCACTAAGAAAGGCCGTGAGAAAGACATTTGGATAGTGCCCTTGATGCCTTTCATTCTCCTTTTCCATGCCAGCTGGTACTCATGGCTTTTATCTGGTACTGTATGGCCTTACATTTGACTGAGCTGCTAGGACTCATCTATAGCACGTAAGAGCACGGCCAGCATTGCGGCCTATTCTGTGACTGCCTGTAAGACTAAGGACCGGACTCAGTTGCTTAAATATTTCGGTTCCTAAAAATAAATCCGATATGACAACCGATTACGTCTTCCCCAATGCTTTTTTTATGCTTTGTCTGCATAGGTCACTGCACGTTCCTGTGCCCACTGTCACTAGGCTGAGATATTTGTACAGTCAAATGGTATATATTCGTACAGTGAAATGTTATTTGCAGGGTAACATCTCCAGTGCAGAAATGGATTTGTTTCCTTTTCCTAAAATGTACTGGGAAATAAACCTCCAAGGATATGGCAAAGGGTAAAACAAATTTTCATTTATATTATTTGCATAATTTTAGTCGTATATTTATGTATTGTTATATACTTGCACAATGTATGCTATTATTTTATTTAATAATTTATACAGTATTATATGGTAAACAGGTCCAGATTATGCTGAACAATTATGAAATAACTTTCTTAAATGTAGAGATGGTCAAATATTTCCACATAATTATTATTCAGCTATAAGTGTTGTAATGCAATTCAAAATAATAGTCTTATTTGACATCTGCTGGTATGTTTCAGGAGGGAGTGCCTCTGCGTGTTTGGTTTTTCTTTCTGGAACCAAACAGAGATTCTTACTGGCTTATACGTAAAAGTGTTGGCTGGACCTGTTTTAACCAAAATCTTCTTTCAAAAAAGAGGTAAAACCCAGCTGTATTACAGCCTATTTTACCTTTTGTCCTAATACACACTCAGTTAAATGTGTAGGGTGTCCCTGATCTCAATGTTGCTGCAGAATGAAAACGGTGTTGGAAGAGTGCCTTTTGGCTGTTTACGTATTTCATGGATAAATTTTGTTTGGTTGGTTTTTTTCCTGTCACATACTGTTGAAGGAGAAATGGAGATTAGGAAGGAAGGAAGAAAAAAAAAATCCATTTCACCAGATAATCATATAGAAGATCAACTGTGCGGTCTGCAAGACTGCTACAAAGTTTTGTAATGCTGATTATCTAAGATGTTTCTTAATATTCTCAGAATTATTTTCTATGAAAGAACATAAGAATTCCTCAGTTAATGAAAGTACTATTGAGTGAAATGAAGAAAACCCCATACTTTTTACAGTTTCTTAATAGATCAGGTAATTTAATTTGACATCAAGTCAATAAAAATTGTGTCTTCATTGCACCAAAATAGGTTGCCTCATGGCCCTGTATTCAGCTTTTGACTTCACGAGGTTTCATTGCTCCATTAAGGAGAAGAAGTATTTGATCAAATAAGAACACAACACTGCACTTTTCAAAGGACTAAATATTTTCAGTATCAGTTGATTTTATACCAGTGAGAAGAGAGCCAGAGGTGGGATTATCTTTCACGTGTGTTTCTTCCATGATAAATAAGTAAAGACAGGCCTTACGACGTCCTGCTTTTGCTCTGAAATTATTCCATCTCAGCAACACTTCAAAAGCGCGGCACTTGTTTACTAACCAGATCTGTGTAATCTAAAGATTGAAAGAAAAAAGGAGACATCTTAAAATATCTTGGGATAGCTACTTTGTTTGATTTTTCTAAAGTATGATGTCTGTTACAGTTGGCTAGTTGCTCGGGTTTCTTTTTACTAGACTATTCCAAGCTATCAGAAAACTCAGTCAATTGGGTGGGGAGTGCGCTATTTTTACTCACGTTTTTTCATCCCGACAGCTTTAACAGAGATTAGGTTACCCTCAGATGGCTGCAATACAACACACAGTGGTTTGGCATCAAATATTTGTCTTCGGGAAAGGACGGTGTTTAAAAATGGTTATTTAAACCTCTTCTTACACTAGATCCATTGTAGTTACAGATCATGTCTGATGATGAAATTGTGAATCAGAATGGAGAACTATAGAACAAATGAACTCAGTCTTGGAAACTAATTCTTTGCGTTTGGATGAATCAGTTGTGCCAACATATTATTAGAAAAAGGTAATTCAAGTTGAGACAAAACAATAGTTCATCTTTCTAGAGTACAATATCATTAGTTCGGTTCAAAAACAAAACAAAATTCCCCTTCAACATGGTAACTGTAGGAAGTAGCTCTCTTGAGCAAAGCTAATAGCTTTGAAACTTGATTCTCTCCCTGCCAGCACAAGGAGCTCTGAAACTTGATTCTCTCCCTGTGAGCACAAGGACTTGAGAGGGAGAATACTGCAGCATGGAAATACTGACAGTTGGCTGTGCTGTCATCAGAGAAATTTCATATTCTTTTCAAGCCTGGAATCGGTGGCCAGAACAGGCAGGCAAGCATCAACGTAGTTGGAAAACCCGGTTTATTTCTTAAAAATAAATACAAAAATATAAATATAAAACATCGGCAGATAGAATTTGATGAAATGAAGTTGCACAAACTTTTTTTTTTTTAAACCAGCTGCATATTACACTTATTAACACCACGTGTACATTTTGTTTTAATTTTAATGTACAGAACAGGACATACTGGATTTTTTTCTTCTTTGCCATCTTAAAAGCTGCACTTGCAAGGATAGGACATGTACCTAACAGAAGCGGCTTGTACATGAGGTTACTTAAGGGATTATCACCCTGTCCAATTTTCTGAAGGTAAGGTATCGTTTATTTTACTTACTAAAAGGGACAACACTGAATTTCCATAGCTTTGGCTCTTGGAAGGTGATTAAATAAAATGCCGTATATATTCCAAGTGGCATCCTACTAGAAAGAATGAATGACGTTAATGGACAAATCAAAACCAAGTTTTAAAAGGAAACCATTGTGCTGAGTGGCAGGAAAATTTTCCTGAATGTTAAATACTGTTGAGTGCAGAAGGTGTCTGTAAAATTACTTCCGCTCCAAGGAAACAAAAAACTGTAGCCTACTGTAGGTTAAGAAGTGTCTTTGTCACTTTCTCCTCCACCGTACATTTCAGCAAGCTTGTTAAATCGAGGGCCCCATTCTCTGAGATAATCATAGTTTTGGTCTCCTTCAGTAGTACCCGACTCTAAGGAGCTCAAGGATTCAGCTATTGAATCATTTCCTTCATAGGCGTAGGTTGCGAGCGAGTCATACGGAGGTGCAGAAGGATCAGTATCGTGCTCCTTTAGCCTTTGGTTAATGAAATCTCGGACGTCTGTGTTATCTGGTGCTGAAGGAGTCCTCCGCGGTACAAATAATGTTTCAGGGATAATGTCTCGTCGAAGCTTCTTATCTTCGATAGCTGCAGGATTCCTCAGCGTGCCAATATCAAAGGCTTGTGTGTCTTCCTCTCCGCCACCTTCATCATTATAACTCACAATGTTGTCTCTGATGTCCTCTTTAGAGAGGATCAAAGGCTCCTTCTTCCGTTGCCTCTTTAGAGCAGCAAACAGCACCACTATAACTTGAAGAGAGAAACAAAGAATGGGTAAAGGTCCCTATTTAACAATCTCTTAGTGGGATGTGCGGCAGGTACAGGAGCTTTATTTCAGCTGCCTCTCCACAATTCATTTCTGTCTGATAAATGGGTAAACAGCTCTATCTGTATTAGGAGGTCGATATCAAAATGTGCTATTTTGCACACACATTGTGTGCTCTGCTTTGCAGAACCATGAGCTTCTCCACATGCTTCCATCTGTACCTTTAATGAGTTTTGAAATAATCAGGTCTGTTCTGAAAAGCTTTTCCCTTTTTTAAGCTCCAAGTGTGCGGTTAAAAACTGTGTTTGTGGTGAATTATAGGTCATTAGTGATATTCTGAAAACCACAGAATGGAGGTTTTACAAAATTTAGGGGTTTTTTTACTACAGCACAGAAACCTTTGGATAGATAGTGCTTTAATAAGGTAAAAATATTATTTACCGGCATATTCTGTGTGAAAGATATCCTGCATGTTGACTTCAGATAGTTAAATAAAAAAGAGACGTTTCCTCAATGGAAATTTAAAATGAAAGACGTGAAAGTGATTCTCAATTATGCCATTCCTCCTCTCCGATCTTATTTTTTGGACAATTTAATGAAAGGAAAAAAATGAGCTTCTGGTTGCACGCTGATAGTTTTAATAGTCTGGGACTTGAATTGTTATTTATCACCTCTAATTCCCAGACAAACGAGTTTTGCCTTTTTTTATTGTTTTGGTTTTAACTTGCCATTGACGACTTCTCGCAAAACCCGTGATCAGTAATTTTACCAACCTGCGGTTTTGTAAAACGAGCGGAGGAAAGGTGCGTTTCTTTTTCTTACCTAGCAGGATAATGATGCAGAGGAGAATGGCAACCAGTGCCCCCGTGCTGAGGCCAGCAGGGAGGAGCAAGGCCTCGGCGCTGCAGGACTGCATGTTCCCCCGGCTGTCACAGGCGCACACGCGGATGGTCAGCGTGCCCGTGCTGCTCTGGATAGGGTAGTCGTTGTCCGATATCACCACTGGTAGAAGGTAAGTACTTATTTCATGTCGACTAAAGCCATTCCGTCTCGTCAAAATTCTGGCAGTGTTATCTAGACGGATGTTGTCAAGTATGTGAATATAAAATATATCATTTATAGTACATCCAAACCACCGTATTTTACATCACTGGTAGCATTTTGAAACTGTTCCTGATATCAGAGTGATATCTTTCTTTTTCTAATGACACTCCCATTTGATTACAATTTTTTTGTGTGTGTGTATATACATCTGGCCTGCTCCTCCACACCTCTGCACCACCTTTGACTGTAATTTGAAAAGAAGATTTCTCAAAGCTTAAAATGTTTCATAGATCAATGCGTGCAGCATGTGACACAGTTCCAGTTCAGGGCTGAAGACGTAAAATTAAGTGGCCAACTGAGAAAAAATAGCCTGCCACTTCACACTGTTCAGCAAGCACTTTGTTCCGAAACACCCTTTCTATGGATCTTCTGCGACAATACCCACAGGAACGCCATCTGTAAACTCAGTATGAGATTTTTCTACACCAAAATACTTTCAACATACTGCGGAACAATGAATTATGTGCCTTTGCACATGGAGTAGATTTTTTTGAGGGCGTAAAAACTGTCTTAGGTTTTCAGAAAATGTGAAAGACAATAGGTATTCCTGCACAGTTTTGAAAAGTGAGTTTACTAAACTTGATTTGTAGCAGACAAATCTTAGCTGTATGCAGTATAGTTCAGCATCAAAAGCTGTTCGCTGAGTGTCCAGAGGAACGGAAGGAATAACAGGAGAGACTCTTTCTTCTCTTGTTAGGGCCACAACACTAGACTGTGAGTCAATGCTGGAGTTGCTAACTCTTTAGTCAAAAAGAGAGGAAAAAAAGAGAGATGTAGTCTCTATTAGAAGGAAAATGCAATTTTCATCATGCTTGTGGATCTCCTGAGGTAAGTGGATAACTATCTTGTCAGCCAACTTCAGGCGGAATTAAAATAAGCAATGTGCAAAAAGAAAGAAAATAATTACAAATAGAAAAGAAATAACAAGGTTTATACCTCTATACGCTTGAGACCTAGTCACCAACATAAAATCTTTGTTTAAAATACTAATTAAAACAATTTTTTTTCCATAGCCTCCACAATGTGAAACACAATGTTTACCTCTATTACATTCCTTCATTGGTTTGGAGTATTTGTACGTTTTTTTGTTTCCACTCAACACGAAAAGCTATGTGGCTGACATCTTCAAATACCTCTGCTGCTGGGGATTTTATAAGGTGCCCTAATCATTTCAATTCTTCACTTTCCCTACTATTTGAAATTTTTTCTGCTGTTGTTTGCAGCCTATTACTTCCTGAAAACATCTATCAGGAAAAGAGGATTAGTCTCATTGCCTTTACACCTTTAACACATTTTAAGGCTGATAACCATGTTCCCTCTCATTTATTTCTTCTGTAATATAGAGCCCTCTCAGGTAGCCCTACTGACAACTAAGGCCAAAATGGGTGCCTAGTCCTCCTTCCCCAAAAGAATCTTCTGGACATTTTATCTGATAAAGAAAGATTGACAAAGAATCAAAAGCAGAGTCAAAGTGGCTGTGTACTGAAAACTGTGATTACCACTAATGCTGTGAAAGAAGCAAAACAGAAGAGCAGGGGAATCAGAACTCTGTGATAGGAGGCTAAAGTGAAAAATTTTAACTTGTCAGATGAAGTTGGTTTTGAAACCCTTTTTTCTTTTCCTTCAGTCAAGCATTTCATCTGACTGCTCACCCCAAACCAACACTTTTACTGATTTTCTTTATGTTTTATCACATTTTTGCCATGCTAATTTTTGCCTCTCATGCACAGACACAAATCTAGAAGTCCTAAAGCACAAATATTCAGGTGAAATTATTATTCCTGCTAGCAGCAGCCATAATGGCTTCTCTACATATCGAAAGACATCAAAAGCAAATATATTTCAGGAATGTATGCCAGACAGCAAAGGTAAAACTCCGTCCCTGGAAAAAGCACGAATTTTACCTTCATTATCCTGAACAGTGAAGTTAGGGTTAACAGCAGCCAAACTGAAGAAAAATTTTTGTCCACCAAGAGGGTCATCTTTGTCTACTGCACTTACGGTTTGAATAAGCTGCAGGAAAAAAAGCAAACAAACAAACAACAAAAAAACCTCCAACTACAGCTAGGTTTTTGATATAGCTGTGTGATTTCTTTAAGAAGACTAGAAGTGTTAAGACCACTTCATATTCAAACTACACATGTTGACATAATCTGTAGAGCACATTAACTGCACAAATGTTAAACAAGTGTATACGTTTACAATGTTAAACAATCATATAAGATTTTCCAACAAAAATATCCATTAGTTTCATGTGGTGGAACGTGTACATATAGAAATAGTCCAGCTTCTCCCTTCGTACTCTATTTCTGTTTTTCAGTGTGTATTTATATATTTTTGTAGCTACATAGAGGACAAAACTTGTCAAAAATACTTTTATCTATAGCCTAGATAGTTTTTATTCTGATCCATCACTTTAAATTCAAATCAACACCTAAGACAGGAAGCATTTTATCAAAGAGTTTTTTCTGATAGGGAAATTAAAGTTTCAAATTAAATTTCAAAATAAAACCATTTCTTCCAAAGCAAGGATTTTTTTTTCTATTTGTTAGTGTAGCAAAACATGACAATAAAATCCCTGAGACGAAAAATCCTGGTTAGATCATATATATATTTTCAGTTCTTGTAAAACATTGTACCATACTCTACAGATGCACCAGCTCATTCATTTGTCAGGTAAATGAATGTGTGACTCTTTTTATCCGACGTATCTGTAACTAAGGGTGGCAAAATATAATTTCCCAAACAACATACACTTTTAGACACATTTATTGCTTTATTTCAGAGTGTTGGGCTTTTTTTTATAGCTATAAAACCCATACCTATGCCTATGTGCATGCGTGCAGGAATGTTCAGTTATGTTCTAAAGTTTAACTTCCAAAACCAGGTTAGTCTTTAGCCTAGGTATTTTTTATTCTTTGTTTCTGAACTATCATTTAAGATGGCAGTGTTTTTTCAAGCATGGAATTACATATAATTTTTGACCCTACTCCTCCCCTGTGGCATACTTGTTAAACCCAGTTTGTTTTTCCTCTTTCACTCTTACACACACAGTCGTTTCTCTTCATATCACAGCTTTTGTCAGGACTAATCATCTTTAACATCAACAGTTGCAATGTACTCCTGTTTGCCTTAACAAATGCATGATTAACTCCCATCTCCTCTCTTGTCCATTCAGAATACAGTGACAAATTTCTTCACGAGGCAGGGATTTGATTTCTTTTAATACAGCAGCTTGCCTGCTCCCTCAACTGGAGATTCGTCTGTCTCTAAATTTGTTTTCTCCCATAAACCTCCAGGAACTTACCAGATGAACAAAGCAGGTAATACAAGCACAGAATATCATGCGTTTTTAAAGAATGAAACTTGCAATTATTTAGGGAGTAATTAGCAAATGCATAGAGATTTTTGCAAAATTAAGTCAAGAAAACACAGAGTCCATTTTACTTCTCAACTGGAGAGCGTGGAGGCCACAAATGCAGTCAGTTATTGGTGTTATGTTGATGAAAATCAACACCTCCGCTTACTGAGTATCTATATTCACAGTTTAAAAGGAGTATGTAGAATTTTTTTATTGTCTAAAATCTCTTACAGTTTGCAGAGATTATTAATCTATTATGACATTGACGACCAGTGTCCCCTAACAGAAAAACAGACTGCAAGAAAAGATCTGTTAATTCTCCCATCCATCATTTTTGTAGCAATTGAAGAACTCTGGAAACTTCTCTGTTCAAATAGTGATCATATTTAACCTCATAAAACATTTTGAAAGCAAATTCAGGTAATTTGCTTACATTAGGGATTAGTAAAGCCTTACTTCTGTTTTTTGTCGTTGTTGCAATCATCATTTAGATGTTAAAATATAAAGATAATTCAAAAGTGCCAGAAAATGTTTGGCTGACTAAATATTATGCAGTTTCAATTTATTTGCCGATATGCTTCTTAAAAAGGCTAAGTTTTAAGGATGATCTGATACTACTAATAACACTGGAAGATACAAGATCTATGGAAAGATACTGAAGGACCTAAAGTAAGAATAAATCAGAGATGGAAAAGGAAGAGAAAAAAAATACTCAAAATTGACCACAAATTGTAGTATGACAAAAGAAATGAGAAAGAAGAAATAAGCAAATATAAAATAACACTTCAGGATCAAAGGATATAAGAAAGTTCGATAAAACCATAAGGAGGGAAAACTGAATGTTAGAAAATGAATCCATAAGGAATTTAGTTTTTCAGTAGCTATACATTTGAGTTATTTTTTCAATAAAAGAAGTAATGATAGAAAGACACCTGGTGAATATAATAAGGAAAGTGCTGGAAATACAAAGATACCAAAAGCCAGGTTTGAGCAAGGTTATGGTGAGAAAAATATTTCAGCTCAAGTTTTTTTATATGGGTCAAATACGTTGTTAAGAGGAGCAACACAAAAAGAACTGGTTCAAGCAACCTCCTACATTCAGATAATCTATGCTGAATTAAGATATAGGAAAAAGAAAAAATCATTTGTATTTTAAAATATTTGAGAGAGTCCATGAGGAGCTAGACTTATCTATGTAACATTGCGACCTGTGAAAAGAGAGTGGGCATGTAAAGATTTGGTAAAAAAGGAAGGCTAGTAACAACAAGATTGTAAGAAGCACGCTTGGAGACCCAAAGAGATGGAAATCCAACTTTCCTCGTTACTTTTGGGGCTATGAAAGCTGCAGGGAACCATGCTGTTCATCTGCTTCCTACCTCTGGCTCAGGCAGGTAGTCCTTCAGAGAAAAGGTATGATCTTGGAAAGGACCAGAATGATACTTGGCACCCTTGATGGTATAGATGTCTTCATGCAAGGCCTGTGTGATTTGCTATATGGTCATTACTCAGTATTTTTAAATTTTAGGTGTATAACCCCCTAGACACATGGAGAAATGTATTACAATGACCAGAGTAGGAGAAGATGGTGAACAGCCCAAGGGAAATAAAACTGGAGAAGAGAAAACAGGTTTGAAACTACCCAGTGCAGGTGCCCAAGGACTGGCAGCAAGGGTGGCCAAGGTGAGCACCTCGGGGAGAGCCTGGCTAAGGAAGGGCCAAACACTGCCTGGCAGCTGGGGCTGAGGGAAATGGGGGGAGAAACAGCCCTGCGAGCCCTGAGGGGAGAGCGGCAGGAGGGCGGGAGGAGCTCCAGGCACCCCAGCAGAGATGCCTGCCTTGGGAGAGACCCCGGTGGCGCAGGGGTTTGCCTGCGGCCCCTGGAGGGGACCACGCGCTGCAGCAGATTTCTCTGGAAGGGCTTCAGCCCATGGGGAATACCCACGCTGGAGCAGGGAAAAGTGTGAGGAGCAAGTAGCAGCAGAGAGGAGGAGGCAGAGGAGTCAGGAATGAAGGGGTGAAGGTGAACCAGGGAAGAAAGGGCACTGGAAGGGAAGGTGTTTTAGGTTTTACTGTCTTCTCACCATCGTACCCTGTTTTTAACTGGCAGTAAATTAAATTAATTTTCCCCAAGATGAGTCTGTTTTGCCAGTGATGGTAATTGTTAGGTGATCTGCCTGTCTCTACCTCAGCTCACTTTTTTTTTTCATCTTATTTTCTCTGTCTGTCATGTTGAGGAGGGAAGGAGTGGCTGGGTGAGCATTCGCCTGCTGTCCAAGGTTAAGTCATGCCTTCTTTTCTTTTGGTAGGTCGTTTACAAAGGGAGAAGAGCCCCTCTTCTGACATTACTAAAGGGAAAATTAATATGTAGAAAAAAATATACTCAGCTTTTATGTTAAAATCTCCCTAAAATAGCATTGACTTCCTCTTTGTACACTCATTCCTGTCTATTACGTTAGAGGATCTTTGGAGGCTGGCTGCTGAGCTGACAGACATGTGGGAGCTGGGAGCTGGCAAAACCAGTGGGAATCCATCTGCCCAGATGCTCAGCTCCTAGCACTTCTCACCTGGGGATAGGGGACAGTTGAATTCTTTGTCTGAAAGGCTGCAGCAGTTTGAGCATTTTGTTCCTTTCTTCCCCTCAACTCCTCATAAGTCATCCTTGAACAGCTCACATGGGTCACCTTTATGCCATCACATCAAGATTGCCCTCATTTTGGTGGAGGTTTATAAAACAACACCCATCAAAGCGGAATTCTGCAACAGGTGCTGCTTGTCTGTAGCCCGAGCTTTTTTGGAAAGGTATTCCTATCGTTTGGAAGGTCATGATAAAATCTGACATCATAGGAACAGGCTGCCCACGGAGGTTGTGGAGTCTCCTTCTCTGGAGAGATTCCAAACCCACCTGGATGCCATCCTGTGTAATGTGCTCTGGGCAAACCTGCTTTGGTGGGGGGGGTGTCGCACTAGGGGATCTCTAGAGGTCGCTTCCAACTCCAACGATTCTGTGACACCAGCAGTAAGAGCAAGTAGGAAAACAATCACAAGCCCTTAGAGTCACTTAGATCCCAAAAATCACATTTCATAAGAACTACTCTCCCTCTCTCTTGCTGTACACATATGTGTATGTGTATATACACGCACGTCCACGCCTACTGTACATAGATAGGCATATGCACAATATAAATCCATATGTATGTGTACATATATATTTTACATATACCTAAGTATAAATTAAGTAAACAGAAAATCTAAGAAAAAAGAAATCAAATAAAAATCATTGAAATGGTTGTCAGTAGGCAATATATTTAAATGAATACCACAGAATTTGTGAACGATGAAGTATCTTAACAGTTTCAGTGATCTAACGGAAGATTTAAATTTGCTCATGGATCAAATGTAATTATGCAAACCTGAAAGGAAAACAGTATGTATGTGGAAGGAATCAGACTGAGCGAACCGTGTTCGGTATGGATTGATTAGATTCAGTCCCTCAAACAGACTGAATTCCAAAATAACAAGTCTTATTTATGACCTAGCAGCAAGCAAGAGTATAATTATATTCAAACAGATTATTCATGTTATCCTGCATTGCATATTTTTTCTCTTTCTGTGAATTATTTTCTTTAAATAATCATTAGTAACTCAGATGTTTGTTTAAAAAAATGTTTCAACACAAAGCCATTTTAGTAAACTTTGCACTTTTCTTTCTGATAAAGGAGTTACTACTGAGCTCTGTAATGATTTAAATAAACATTTATGGATATGTACATTATTTAGCTTCTCATTTTTCAGTCATAAATGATCAGTGTAGGATTTTTCAACTTTGTAATAGACAGCATTTTCTCAATGTAAACAGAAAACCAGTGCAATGCAGAAATAACTCTAAGATTACTTTTAAATTACGCTGACCTTAATATTCTAGATAGCTCTGAAAACTAGAGTTCCTCAAAATAGCTTTAAGTTAAAGTATACTTGGTCTGTTAAGAATTCCCTGTACCCTCTACCTGGACAGGACAGATTCTGAAACCTCAAATGAGTAAGATTTGTGGATTAATGTATTTAGATTGGTTTATTTACACAAGATGTTTTTGTGAAACTGGAAGAAGAAAACTCAGTGTTCTGCTTTTCTAATTCTTAATCCATCTCATATTGCGAATGATTAAAGTATTATTTTAGCATCCACAGAATACACTGCAACTGTAAAAAATTCTAGATGTTTAGCCAGTGATTTCTGTTTATTTCACATCTTGAATTATCTTATAACTCTTCTGGTAGATAAATGCCCTTTAGACATTTTTATGCATTGTAAATTTGGCCCTTAAATCCTCTGCTCTAATTTCCAAATGATGATAGTTCAGAAAGAAGAATGGCAACCAGGATGTGAAATTTGTAACGCAGCCTAAATACCTGTTAAGATAAGTTGGAATTTTTCCCACCTCCTGTTCAAAGGTAAGAAAATGATTGCACTGGGGTAGTACTGCCACCATTTTAAAGGATTTATTGTTGGCTGGCTGTGCTCTGGGACATGCTGTGCTGTAATAGGAAAGCAGGTTTTTAACAGTTCTAATAAGCAGCTGCCTATTAGGAACTAGATATTATGTAGCTCAGTCATTTCACTTAGATTGAAGTACTCATTTGCCTCTGAGAGGCAAACCAAAATATTATGGTACCAGTTCAGAAAAATGCATGTTTTCCATTTTCTTTTCAAAAGTTTTTGCTTTGATAAAAGATGTCTAACAATCACACACACACACAACGAAAAAAAACAAAGGTGGGACAGACATAGATGTTTGTAATCATGATCAGCATGGATTGAAAGACATCTTTCTATTTGAGAGTTACCAAAAACAGAGATCAAACTTTTTAGCAGTTACATATAACATTTCACTTTGGAATGATGGCAAATCTAATGACCATTTCTCCTGGATATATTTAGTCAGGATTTAACAGCAATACAGGGTTTGGTAAAGAAAGTGGCAATTCACACACTTGTGCTGATATAATATGTTGATATTTCATTATAAGCCTCATCTACAGAGCTAGTGTGCTTTAATTTTTAACACTTCAGACACGATTTCTCCCAAGCAACGGGCACGAATGATCTACAGTTGAGTGCCACAGCAAAACTAGATAGTGGGAAGTATTTATCAAAGGCATACCTGTCCAGCTCTTGCATTTTCACAGACAAAAGTATCGTAGAATACAGCAAACTGTGGGGCATTGTCATTAACATCCAAAATTCTTACATAGACAGGAACACGAGTAGTATCTTTGGGGTTGTCTGACAGGAGAACAGAAAAGAAGGAAGAGGTTATTTTCCTACCGGAAGCTTTCTGCTTTCTTTCAAATTAGACAATAGACATACAACATTAGGTATGAAACTGGTCAAGATTTAGCATACAAACAGGTATCTGGTAAGAATCGGGCCTCCTGAAAAATAAGATGTTTTTCTGGGACTGCAACTGTTAATAATCTAATGCAAAGATAGTACATGAAATGTGTGCTTACTACTATAACGACAAATTTGACTATTTGGTGGGCTCAAAAGTAGTATTCTGCTGTAAGGTTCTGATTTTTAATTTTAAAATTATTTGTGATCTGTTTAGTTATACAGAGAAAAAGACATTATTGCCTTTGTGCATTCATATTTTGAAAATTTTTCACGTCTGTTTCCTCTCTTATCTAGTAGGGAGAAATTCCAACAAAGCCAGTGAAAGTATCCCCCCAAAAATCTGGTAAAGAACTGATTAGAATCAGAGGGGCTTTTGTTTAAATTGCCTTAAAAAACTATGAATCTAGATTTTCAGACCTTAGTTTAAGAAACAGGGATAGTAACCTCCCCTGGGCCAAATGCCCAAGCCCCAGCATATTTAGTGTCCTCTCATTAGTACAGGTTAATTCAGGAATACAAGTGCCCCTGTTCTCACTTGCTTATCTAGTCGCCACACCAAGAATCTGAGATAATACCTGGAAGTAAAAAAGTGCAGCCATTTCTTGTCATTCTGCTCAACGGTAGCTAAACGCTCTGTGATTTTGCAACTTGAATGGAATGGGATAAGTAACAACAGGGGTGATCCAAGATTACCGATTCCTGCACCCCCCTTTCAACCTGCTTCAAATAAAACAGTAAACATTAAGGAGTAGCTGGTGTTAAGTTCACTTGTTACTAGTGACACCTTTCCCAGAGTGTGATGGGGATCTTTTTGACATTCTGAATTGTTTAAAAAAGCAGGTTCAGGGCACTGTTTTTCATAGACTTTTGCATTTTTGTCCTAAGTTTCCAAGTAAGCTCTATTCTTAACACTGCTTTCCTGTTGTGCTATGCTTCACAGGTAGTATTTTTAAAGATTTAAAGATCTAAATTTTGGAGAAAATAACGTATCTTTTTGGAGAATGCTTGCTACTCCGACTAGGTCAAGAATGTAAATTTGCTTAAAGTATCCTAACAAGAAAACAAGCACTATGTTAGAATCAGAAAAGGATACGAAGTTTTTTTCTGATACAGATTCTTCTGAGAAGTATTCTTACAACACTGGACAACACTGTGAAGGACTGTAGGCTCGGGAGAATGAATTGCAAGATGGAAAAAAAAAATAATTCTTTAAAAAAAAAATACAGCTACTGGGTGTGCTCAATCAATCAGCCTATTAGTCTGGATGACAGAAACAGGGACAGGCAGGCTAAGAGTGGTTTATTGGCTGGACATGATGTTCCATTTTGTCTACCAGTGGAGGTCTTGCCAGCCACATTTCAGTGCTGGTTAGCATTAGTTTCTTTTTTTTTTTTTTTTTTTCCCCGACTGATACAGAATTAACCCTAAGAAAACCATCTTTGAAAGCAAGTGATCCTCACCAGCTGATTTCAAAGACTAGACCTTTGTCCCTTAGAAAACTTTCCGACAGGCAATTAATTAGAGTTAATCTCAATAATGTAGCAGGCTTAGGAGTATCTCTGCTTTCCTCTTTGCACTTTTAACATGAAAATATCTACAGAGAGATGATCTGAATAGTCCAAGAAATGCTATAGCTTGGGGATCAAATTTAACCTTACTTTTAAGAGGTATTGATTCCAAGAGCTGTAGGTATAGAAACCACAGAAAGAGAGAATGAAATTATTTCTAAGGAAATGAACAACGTGATAAGAGAGAAAAACATAGATTACCATCCTCAACTCTGCTACTTTTAACAGCAAAATCATGTCATAGTCCTCAAAGAAAACAGAATTACTCCAGTGTCGTGATTTAATTGGCTAAATGAAAGTGTGGAAAAAAACAATGCAGAGACAGCTGGTTTTAGTTACCCCCAATTTTCTTTCCCAGAATATCTAATAGAAAGGGGCAAGAAGGGGTTAGGGTTAGGGATGGGGGGAAGGAAGGGAAGGTTTTTTTTCTCGTGAAGTCACAGCTGTGACTTTGCAGGCTAAGGAAAACTGAAAGGAAGAGACCAAATTGGCTTACTGATCTCAGCTGCTATAACGCTAAGATTGTGCCATTGTGATATCTCACGGTCAAGTGGCTTAGAAGTGTAGATGGACCCATTTCCAGAATGAATATTAAATATCCTGTCAAGGTCAGTGTGACGATCCAGAGAAAACCTAAATATGATAAAGAAAGGAAAAGTATTGTCAAAATGATAACATGCATTTCACAACAAGTCAGAATAGCTTTTTGGTCCTCTATGTTACATTACAAAGGCTAGTTTTGAGAAGACGTGTATTTAGTTTCTATAAACATGGAAATGCTCAAGGTTAGTTCTGTAGAATAAGGAATTAAAAATGGCAAGAATTTCATAAACATGATACAACAATATAATATTTGATTATCCGAGCTTTTATACACATACATGAGAATCATAACAATATAAATCAGAATTTCAATGTAATAATTAAAAAGTTCATTTAATCCTGACAGGAAAATTGTCTTTGATGTACTATTCCTTCAGACTGAGATTGACAGCTAATTTACGAGCTTTTCAAAAGCTCAATTATAAGCTCAGCTTCTACATTTAAGAGTACATTAATTGACTAGAGATCAAGTTAAAAAAAACCCTCTATAAAAATAAGCTTACATGCAGAACTTTGACTTTAATATATAGTGATGTTAAAGGATCGTCTAGGTTGCTGTAGTTGCAGTACTTCTGCAGGTAGGATTTCTACTAACACAATAGTGCAGAATGTCAAACTAGAATCAGAAAATTGCTATTTCCTTCTTTTTTTTTTTTTTTTTTAAAGTATTCAATACTACCTTCAAAGTTAGGATTGAACCTTTGCGGTGCAATTAAATGGAGGATTTTGTAAAGTACAGAACATTTACATAACTTCCTGGCAGTATGTGGCCAAACTTGGGGGGGAAAAAAAATAAAATAAAAGTCTGCTAGTACACTTGTACAGTCTAACAGAAAAAAAAAAAGTTTGTGTTTCTATCTACTTTTATGAGTGATCTAATCAGTTCTGGTTTTCCTTACAGTACTTAACTAAACTGAGGTAAATGAAAAAATGCGGCGATACGAAAATTTCAATAACATTTTGGTGCATTTTGTTTGCTCACTCACCACAAACAATAGCACAAATATTTAAAACAGAATACAGCAAAACACCACCAAATAAGCCATCACCAAAATAAATACAAAACCAACCCAACGGAAAATTAGAACAGCCAGAAAAGACTTCTGAAAGTGCAGGAAAGACTTGCTCAAATTATTATTTTTTTTACTACTAGCTGACAATACTAACTGTTAGTCAGAAGCAAGCAAAATCCTGCTATTTTTCAGAGTAATTATTTTTATGACGGTTTGGATTACATGATAATCATTTGATTTTACTTCATTCCTGGAAGTAGTTTCAATGAAGGAAAGAACTTAATTAGACAGCAGCACTCTACCTAACAGGTTTTCAATAGGCAATAATCAATTTTTTAGCTAATGAGATCTATTCCATGTTGTTTCATTAAAAATTCTAGTTGATAATAGCTATGATACAAGCAGGTATTTTTACCTTATCATAGTACTTCTAATGGCCTGCCAAAATTGCCAAAATTATTATTATTTTTTGAAAATACTTGTATGTTTATTGAATAGAAATAGAAATTAGTTCATCATGCTCAATATCTCAACCAGGAGGAGTTGGCTGGGGGGGCCCAGTTGCTGCTCGGGTGTCGGTCAGTCCATGGGGAGCAATTGCACTGTGCGTTGTCTGTCCTGGGTTTTATTTGTCTCTCTTTTTGATATCTTCCTTTTAATTATAATAAAAATTAGATTATATTCAATTGTCAAATTGTTCTTATCTCAACTCGTGAGTTTTACTTCTTTTTTATTTTTTGATTCTCCTCCCCATCCCACCAGTAGTAGCGGGGGAGTGAGTCACTGGCTACCCAGGGCTTAGTTGCCAGCTGGGGTTAAACCATGACAGAAGTAAAAGCTTTAAAAACTTATACTAGCTAATTGTTCTTTGAATTAATATACATGGGCACTTTGGAAGTTGAGGAACAGAGCAAATACTAAAGGGAATTCAATCTATACTATGCAAATGGTTTTAAAGTTCTTCTTCAACCAGATATTATTAAAAGAAAGCTAAAAGAAATTACTATGAAGAGCATTATCATGTGTATCTTTGATTTTTTTTCTTCAAGTAAACTAAATCTAGGTTCAATGGCCTCTTTTAATTTTTAAGAAATGTCTCTGTCCTTATTATTATTGGTTTGCTTCACCTCTTCAAAATTATTTCCTACGGGAGAATGAAAGAAGCATCAATACGACATAGAAAAACTATATAAAATAATATTTAGGTTGCCACTCTGCATAAATAATAATGATGAAAGAAATACATGGCACAGTTCTTCAATTCGTAAAGCTGTGTCACAAACAAAAGGAGCAAAAGCTCCAAGTTTGTTCCTTTTCCAGTCACAATTAAGAATATAACTACTAAAATTGCCAGTCGCCTCATGCAATTAGAGCAGATAAAGATGCAATGCGAAGTTATTTATATCTTCTTAAATGAGGAAGGCTTGGTGTTAGCTCCTGTATTTTCCATGCACACAAATGACAATAGGAGGAAATTATATTCAGTTTCATTTCCTATTCCAGTTTTACCACCTGGGCCTCATTACGAAGTATGTGACAATTGACTTCTAAGTCAGTAAATAAGATTCTTTTGCCAGAATGTAATTTCTATATTTTGTTCGGTATTTCAGACAATAGGCATCCGACTTGGGCAGCATTGTCTTACCTGTTTCTTAAAGCTTATGCATTATAGAAAAACAAACAAACCTCCGAACACTGAAATACAGTTTACTACATTCAGCTAGATGTGATGCAGTGTGTAGCATCTAGTAGCACACATAGATGAGATTTTTAAACGTAGTACTTGTTCAACGTCTAATTTCTTGTGATATTTGAGCACGCACAAAGATAATTTTATCCTGCACAGCAGTCACTTTGGCAAGCCTGCAAAGCAGGAGGCACCAACCAGAGCCAGTGACAACAGTCCTGCATACTCTCCAGGGCTGACCAGAGGGAACATTAGAAAGCTCTTAGCTCATCAGAAAGCTTCCTGGGCCGTAGACTCGTTTGGCACTTTTTCACAGGATGAAGCGAAAAGTACCGAAGAGTCTGCTAGAAATCAGTGTGCAATTATATAAAGTTTCTGAGATCTGAAGCACTAGAAAATATTTCCTCTGTCTCTTACGAGCAAGTGAACGGCTGTTCCTTGAGGTATTCAAAGGCTTATGGATACCATTATCCCCAGTTCTGTCTTTCTCTGGGACACTAATAAATAACAGAAAAAACCACATTGGTATATTCTTCCTGTGCACAACGTGTACATTGAAATTCATATTGTATTTCTTTTTATTTCTTTAGCTGATGATGTGTTTCCAGAGGCTGATATATTACCTTATTGGACTTGAGGCTGAATCAGGATCCCGTGCCATTACCGTTCCTATTATTGTCCCCCACTCAATATCTTCATGAACCTCAAAAAGGTAAGAAGATCTGCTGAAGACAGGAGGTTCATCTACATCTTCTACAGAGATTTTCACAATAGTTGTATCTTTGAAAGGCCCAAGATAATAGAAGCGTGGATCCACATGGATATTCTCAGCTTCTACTTTCAAGGTATAAAGTCGTCTCGTCTCATAGTCCAGTGGCTAAAATGAAGACAATGACAAAGTTTATTAAATTACATTACATATTGACAGATGTTGACCTACATACATAAAGGAAACTGAAGAGGACTCCAGCATTGTCAGAGCTTGCCCTGTGCTGGGGGCACCCCAATACAGTTCAAATTTTCCATAGCATAGGGATCACTTTCTCGAGTAAGAAATTTCCACTCTTTTTAGAGGAAGTTTCTATTCTTAAATATTATTTGAATTATAGCACCGCTGATAAAAATATTTTCAGTGACAATTTACCAATCCTTTAGTGCACTTCGCAGATGTTTCACAAAAATATCATTTTGAAATGATCATATAAGCATTTAAAATACTTGAAATATAGATTTGAAATACTGACATTTCAGAACAAGGCACTAATATGTCTCAGGAATACTATAAACACTTGGATACTCAGAAGGACCTGAGTATCCTTATCATCAAACAAATGTAGCCAGCCTTAAATATCAGGAATGGTTTAGGTTTCTTTTAAGGAGGGGTTGTGTGTCAAAGTGTCTTACATCTAGAGAAAAGTAAGAGCTTAATCTTGTTCCTTTTCATTTAATTTAATGAATCCAACATTAGAGATTTTTTTTTTTTTCCAAAATAGATTTGACATTTTTGTCAGCAATTTCATTTAAAATGGAAGGAGGAAAAGTTCATGTTTATAATTAGAAACCATTTTGGATAGAAAAGAACCCCTATTCCTTCAAATTTTTCAGTCATAGATGAAAAGTGTTAACTAATTAATGATAGCGAGGAAATGAGCGAGCTGAGAATTTACCTTTCTGACACAAAGACTTCAGTAACTCCCTCAAAATCTCAGAGTGATATCAGACTGTTGGATTTCATTCATCCAAGGGTGGTAAAGACTTATTTTAGAGCCTAACTTCTTTTGAGATACAAATTGATGGTCATGAAAGATGCCAGAAATTTAAATACCCTATTTAAGAGCAGAAAGATGCGGTCCAATGAAAGAAGGAGTTTCCCCTTTGCCCCAAACCTGTTTTAAAAGAAGTATTTAGAGCAGAAAGGAGAACAGCTACGAAGATAATTCAGAAATGCAACACAGTGCTGGTATTTAGCCTGGACCTCAGACTATTGTTACATCTACAAGGTGCTAAAGGATAGTGGCTTCAAGCCTAGAGGCAAGGAAGCCCTGTTAGTCCCACTTTATTTTAATTAGCTGACTTAATTTGCCAGAGCATGTGCTACGCAGATGTAGTTAACTTGCTACCAGTCAATTCGCATCCACTTGGGACATCTCTTCAGGCTACGCTGTTAACACATGGATATGAAACGTGTGGATTATATAGGTATTCCAGCGTATCACCAGTAATGAACAAAGTTGTTGTCCAAACATATGAAATTACGGCAAAGCAATTATTTGGTCTGGGAGAACTTGTGTGGAAAAACTTGTATAGAAAAAGTTCTTTTGCAGGAGATACCAAGTTTAGACCTAGGAACTTAAGGGCTTAGTAAAGGAACACCAGCTATTTGCAATTACTCACCATATCAAACAGAAGTGACAATCAAAGTGGCTAAATAATAAAAAAATAAAGCATAATTTCATAAATGAACAAACTGAGCATATCTTCTTCCATCCTAGTTAATGCTATTGATTTTGCTGTCCTAATAAACACCTTATCAATACAAGAAAGCATCCTGGAAATTGCAAAATGTATCAGATCGCTAATGGCAAAATGAGAAGATCTTGTTTATTAGTATTTATTGGTGAACATTTTTTGAGTTGCTGTGTTATAATTTATGAATTTTTTTTGGCTTCATCCAGTAATTAGACTATTTTTTTATAATTTATGAATTTTTTTTGGCTTCATCCAGTAATTAGACTATTTTTTTCAAGACTCTATTGATTTAACATAATAGCAATCTATCTGAAAAATATGAAGCAAGCTAGAAAGGAGCATCTCAAAGAGACGCCTTCACAAACTTCTAGGAAAAGGAAAAATATCAGGCCCCAAACCTTGCATTTTTATTCCTTCCCAAATAAACTGCAATGCTGACAATGAACATAGAAGAACATAGATAGTAAAAAAGAACACACTGATCTTTGCAGAAACTTTCTTTTCCTTGGTTGCTATTATCAAGAGATGTTGAGTTAAATTCTATAGTAGTGTTCAATTTGTCCTTCTATGCTTAAGGAGATTTGTTTTAAAAGCTAATATAAAATGTTTAGAAATGCTACCTAAATTCTTCAGAAACACATCTCAAAAACAAGCACCGAGGGTCTGCTGGAAGGGAAACTGCTGGACAGGAGCGTGGCATTTCTAACTGTGAGACCTTGCTCCTCTGAAAGGACTCTGACGTGCAGAACAGAGAGCAGAACTAACGCTAGCTCGGAAACAGGGACACCCTCATTATTCACTGCTCCTGTGTTAACCAGCGGACGTGCTGGAAACTGGAACAAAACAATAGAGCTTGCAACTCGGCTTCTGTGAGCGTGTTTATGTTCTGGCATATGTGTCATCTAACCTGGTGAGCATCTCCTAGATAGGAAAATCTATGTCTCTTAGTAGTGAGTGAACTGCGTATTGCTTGCTGAAGAAAATAGGTTACACGAATACTGAAGAAGTCTGCACTTAAAATCACAGAGACAGTTAGTACTAACACGTTGGGGATGGTCTATTTTTTGCATGGCTTGCTGGTAATACTGCTTTAAACCTACGCTGCTTTCTCAGAGGATAACACTGCATTATTTCCAGTTCATCTTAAAAGAAAGTAGTACCTCTCAGCCACTGATTGGGGATGCTCGCAAATGTTAAGCAGTTAGAACGTGTCATCACATGATCTACGCGGTTTTTTTTGCAATGAACGTTTGTGGCATAACACTGACACCAAAATCATTTAGTGAATGTTAATAAACACCTTTCGCACAGTTATGATGCCTTCCTGTGTGTCCTTCTGCGTCACAATATCAAACATATCTGTCCCATCACCATCTATAATTCTGTACTCTACTTCTGCATTTTTTCCAGTGTCTGCATCTACGGCTTTGACGCTGCCAATGGCTGTCCCGACTGGGGAGGACTCGGGAATGCGGAGGTGGATGGTACCTGTCAAAGAGACAAAAAGCCGCTCAGGAGCCCCACAACCATTACGTGTGCATTAAGTAACACCGTATCACACAATAGCCGATTACATATTTTTGTCTTTCCTTTATCCTAGAGAACTTGCCATTTGTACTGGGAGGATGAGTAAAATGTGAAGCGGAGGACTATGCAGAAGAAAACTTTAGGTAGAAGATTGAAACCAAAATCACAGAAAAGCAAATTCATGGAAAAATAGGATTGAAAAGCACCTCTGTTCTCCTATCTCAAAGGAGAATCAACTATGCCTGTACTTTCCTTGTCTATGCCATTTCTGAAGCATCACCTGGAAAGACTGCCTGGTGTTCTTTTCAAGCTTCATTATTCATTTTCTCCCTTAATACCCAAAGTGAATCTTCGAGATACATTTTTACATCTATTTTATCACGGAAACAAAAGGAAGCAGAATCCCCTGACTTCACCGGCCAATTCTAAGCAGCAGACTGACATTTCAGCCTTCAAAATCAGATAGTCAGATACAATATTACACAAATTTAAATGACATCTTGATGCAGGGATAGGCTTTTGAAAATCTGCAAGCACAAGGTGTGCCTATACTTGTCAAAGCAGTTGTTTCATACTTAAATAAGGCCTGTGAACACTGCAATGTTGATTGTGTGGTACTTCTCCTAGCTCAGTTATCACCTTTCATTGCGGTGTCACGCAGCTGACAAAACCCATAGGAATAAAACTCAACATTCGGACATGCTGCAATAAATTGAAACAAATCTTACTGCATATTTTCATATTCTCTGACCTAGCCTTACTGCAAAAACTGTAAATAAGGGTTAAGATTTTTGGACCCATCTATCAGAACATGCAGTAGGAAAATAGGTGGAACGCTTAATGCATTATGAAGAACTCGCAGAGAAAGATTTTAAAATGAATACAGATACAACTGTCATTCCAAAGATGAAAGTTGATTCATCAAAGCTCTATTGAAAAACATTTTCTTCTCTGGCCTTAGTTAAGTGTTCCAAGATTTGCTGTTTTGCTTAAAGACTTTCTAAAATAAATAAAGTGTGTTAGAAAGATAATACAGTTAATAGTAACCCAGAAGTGGAAGTGGTAAAGGGCAGCAAGCACAACCAGAAAAAGTTGAACAGGCTACCCAAAAGGCAGCAGATATACATCTCGTTACAAATAACAAGTATGGAAAAGTCCACAAAGGGAGTTACTAGTTTGGTGTGAAGAATCGTAGGGAGAGAACAGCGGCAAGGCAAATACAGGAAGGCCACTGGCAACTCGATCTTATCGTAGCTTCAGGGAAGCACAGATGAATCATGCGAGGATTATCAGTGTCTCTTAATAGACGATATTACAAGCCAACTGCAAGGGACAAAGGGATAAAGGAACTGGTTTTGGTTTGGGGAACACTCATTGGAAAAAAAAAGCCCTGTTATTCATCGGGACATTTGCGACTTTCATTCTACAGAATTAGGTTTTTCTGTCCCATTATGTTATAGTTTGCCAAATGGAAAAGAAAAAAAAAAGGAAGCAAAAATTCAAAGTAATAAACACATTCGCATACAGTTTTTAAGTGTTGAATGAAAAACATCAAAAATTAACTTTTTATATAGTTTTACAGCTATGGATATGAAACTGATATACAGCAGCACAATTAGCGCTTTATGGCCATACACACTCCACGTTCTATTCATATTAATTTATTTTTGCTCATTTACATTTTGGTATTTCAATGGAATGATTTATCTTGCATTTGCTCTGACATTTTCATTACCTTTCTCTAATACCTAAATCTGTGTACTTTGCTACGTTAGTATATAATCTCTCTGTAATCGCCTAACGGTTAAAAAAAAAAAAAACACAGAAGAAAAAATAGCCTCTGCTCCCATTTAGTATTTATTCAGTACTATGTAAAACTAGGGTGAAAGACCACTTTTTTTATTTTTTTCCCCCTCAATTAATATTTAAATGTTATAATTAGTTTTATGGTGTGCCAACTATTCCCCATATTTTTTTCTGGAGTGTTTAAAACTACATCCCCAAGCTATGCCTTGTGGATGCTACGTTGACTTCCACTGCAATACTCAACTCATTAATTTAGTCTACAAAGTGGTAAGACCTCATGTCTTGAATTGCTAATAAGGTAGTGGAAATAGAGAGTGAAAATAACTAGAAAACTATCCTCTGAAATGTAACTTTATGTCTAACTTACCCATTTATAGAAATCTCCACCACAAAATGAGATACTTGTCTAAGTTGACAAGACATTGCCCAAGTATGGGATGCAGCGCAGCCTTAGCAACTATGTTAGAACACAAACTGCACCAAGTTAGAATTATTCTTGCAAAACTCTGCTGTTAGTCTTTTTTCTCTCACTTCCTTAAGGAGAGTAATTTACTCCAGTGAGTAATGTTCTTCATCTGTCAGGAACAAAAATGGGAGGACTGAGGAAAAGAAAAGCTTTTCCATATACTTAGGAGAGTGGAATTCAGCTGTAAGATTGAAGCCTAGATACTCATGTCCAGAAATACTTTAGGTAGTCATGAAGAATGAAAAAAACAATCTTATTAATGTTTACCCTTCTTGAAAATTACTCTTGAAAAGGCACATAATGTAAAGGTCAATATTTTTATAGAGCAATACAGGCTACAGCCTCACAGGAGATATGGTCTGCTCTAACTCAGATGCACCGAGTTTCAGTCACACTCAGGTTCCTAAGTCCATAAACAACTTTTTCCATTTATCACTGGTCAACACCACCTCCTTACTTCTGAGAGCACTTGGAAATATCACAGTTGAAGCAGAGAATCAACCTCTGAGCTCTTTGATGCCCTCTTTGTGTAGAATCTTGATAACATTTTAAATTTTATCATATTTCCTCAGAAGAACAGCTGTTTCTACATGATCTTTAGGAACCTTGATAACATTTTATCATATTTCCTCAGAAGAACAACTGCTTCTATATGGTTTTCAGGAGGTCTTTAAAAGGAGAAAAATCTTCTGGAGAGTCCTTCCTCTGTAATCTAAACAACAGAGATTAACGTCTCTTCTGGGTGTTTGGGGTTTTTTTTGAGAGAGAAACTATGGTAAAATAAAATACTTAGAATTTTCCACAGTTCTGAGTTTCTTGTGGGAGAAGTTTAATCTCTACGAAGGATTTCATTGAAACATGTAGCTGTAATATGCTGAGTTCTGTGAAAAAATAATAGACCTTTTAATATTTTTCCTGGTAATTTATAAATCTGATATGAATATGATCGTCTCATGGACTTAATACACATCTGGTTTTTATTAATGGCAGAGCATATGAATATTTTAACTTAATCAGTATCAATTCCAGTAGTCTCACTGAACTCTAGAAAAGTCAGAAATCATTATAACGTCTACTTTTATTCTGAGATTAAATATAAAGATTTTTTTTTTAAAGTCAATAGCTATTTTTACTTTCATGTATCTACTTAAATGAGTCAGTCTTATAAATGTTTTAGTTTTCATTTCCAGCGAAACATACATTTGTATCTATCAAAGCTATTGTCAGAGAGAAAGCAACAACAAAAATTCCCTACAAGAGTAAAAATAAGTTTCTTTAAAGCAAAGGTCACATCTGATTTACACTGACATTAACAGAAAAATGCGGAGATGTTTCTGGGATGCTACATCAGATCCTCATCTGACTCAAATATGCGGTTGGACTGCCAGGTAAGTCATGTAAAACCAGTCTAGAAAGTTGATTCCATCACTCTAAGTATTAATTTAAGACACAGGGTAAGAAACAAGAGGATAAAAAAAAAAAAAAGGCGCATAAATATGCATGTTTGATGCTTATATGCTGCCCACTGTTGAAATTAGCTTTCCTGTAAAATTTTGAACATGATGCATCTTTGAATAGTCTTCCTCAATAGATCCAAAGAGGAGTAATGAAGCCTTCCTCACCTACACAGACCTGGAATTACCATAATCCTCTATATACAAATGGAAACAGGAAAAATAATCAAACAAGAAATTGTGGAAAGAACATAAAATGACAGATTAAAATAAATGCCATCCACAATAGGGCCTGTGTGAAAATGCACAAATGTAGAGTACTGAATTGTTCATGCTTTTTCTATTTTGAGTGTGCATATGAAATCACATGCTCATAAACATTTTAGGTAAACATATCTATATTAACTACAATATGAAATTGAACAAAATTATATACTCTGTGCCGTAAAGAGCATGGTAAGAACAGAATCATTTGATCAGCCAGTCGTGTTATTCTGAGTCTAAAGGCGGATCGTCAGGAACTACTGGATTCAGTAGAGTTACAGAGAAGGAAAAATGAATGGTGGGGACACTCCATCCTTTATCTATTAGTATGTCCTAACCATCTTGCAAATATTACAACTTCAGTACATGCAGAAGGCATATCGAACAGAGACCAAGAATGTTTTTCTATTTTAGTTTAAGGATACAAAGTCTTGACAGTGGTATTATCAGAAGTTAAAAAGCATTAAAAAAAGCTTTGGTAAAATTAAGCTGTAAAAAGGAAAGAGTTACACACCATTTACTTTACCTTGGGAAATACTCTATTAGGTTTTGCAGCACGGTAACTGGAAAAGTACAAATCTGCTTGATAACCTTCAAGTAATTTCTTTTTCCACGTTCTTCATGATTAAATATTTAAGCAGATACTACAACTCAAACATTTCTGCATATCTAGAATTACTGCATGTTTTATTTTTTAGTGGGGGAGTACATAGGATTTAAGCCATAGGTAAGGGAAAAGAAAAACATTGCTCTAATGCTCTTATGTATCCACCTACATAGTACTCTGCATCTACACAGTACTGTGGTTATATTTGATCATGTAACTGTTTTCCTAACCAAAAAATGCTGTAACATTTAATATACTGCTTTAATAAAATAGTGAATAAATCAGTACATAAGCCTTTTGTTCATGTGTGCCCCATAATCTCGATTTAGTCTAAATTAAACCAGATGGTAATTGCTTAACTCTTTAGTTTGAAGCTCTTACAGTACAAGGCAACTATTAAATGCAGCTTACTCTGGGGGAATCGAGGTGGATTGTCGTTGACATCGGTCAAAGTGATGTTCACGGTGGTGGTCCCCGATAATCCACCCATCTGGCCTCCCATGTCCTTTGCCTGGATAACTACTTGGTACTGCTCCCTGTTCTCTCTGTTCATGTTTGGCAAAGCAGTCCTGATGATGCCTTAAATAGAAAAATAAAGATAAATGTTAATGTTCTCTTTATTTTTGATTTGCATCTGTTCTGTATTAGTCTGTGACACATATTTCTAAAATATTATTTTCATGTTTTAAAGTACAAAATTCTGTTCATAAACTTTACAGAGTCTTTAGCACAGGCTGTTCATTCAACAAATCCTAGTTCTACATCACAGTTCCCTTCTCGGTTGCGGTGGGCTGACTCTGCCCACCAAAGCTGCTCTATCACACCCCCTCCTCAGCTGGACAGGGGAGACAAAATGTAACAAAAGTCTTTAGGGTATCTGAGATAAGGACAGGGAGCGATCATTCGGCAATTACTGTCACGGGCAAAACAGACTCGACTTAGGGAAATTAATTTATTACCAAAAAAATCAGAGTAGGATAATGAGAAATCAAAGTAAAACTTAAAAACACCTTCCCCCGCATCCCTCCCTTCCTCCCCTTGGCTCCAGCAGTGGAGGGGTTTTTCCTCCCCTTCTTAAATATGCTATCAGAGGGACACTGCCACTGCTGCTGCTGGGCTCAGCCTTGGCCAGCAGCAGGTCCATCTCGGAGCAGGCTGGCACTGCCTCTACCGGCCACAGGGGAAGCTTCTAGCAGCTTCTTACAGAGACCACCACTGTAGCCCCACCGCTACCAAAACCTTGCCATGCAAACGCAATACACCAGTTTACATTTCATGCTAAAAATGATTCAAGATGAAGAAATTTATAAGTAGAAAGAAGACCTTTTATTAGTCCAAGTAGAATCATTAAGAAAAAAAAGAACAACGACATCTAGGACACAAACCTTTATTCTGTAAAACAGAAATACTGTTACTTAGATCCTTAAGCTATCAATAGTACCACTGTAAAATTACTTAGGCTTCACATTGTCAGCTTTAATAACTCTATGTTTTTGTATTTCTTGTAAGAATTATAAATTATGAGGAAAGAAAAGCAGTTAGTTTTTATTTTATTTTTTTTTAGGTGATCTAAGATTTTAAAAACAAAATAAAGAGTCTACAGTTTATGGTAAATGGAAATAATGACAATTTTCCTGACCTGTTTCTGGTTCCACAGAGAAATACGGCTGTCCCTGAAGTATGCTGTAAATGATTCTGGCACTGTTTCCGTATGAAGGGTCATCAGCATCAGTAGCTGTAACTTGCACCACAGAAGTACCTGAAACATCCAAAGTCAACTTAGTTTCACATGGTGGAGGTCCAAGAACATCAATTTCCATACGAGCAGAACCCAAAGAAAATTTTAGCTAATGTCAACTGGACTGACACATTTGTGCATTTACAGTCAATTTCAGTTGCATTCTTCCCTATTTCAGGATCTCATTCTACATAAATTTAGTCTAAACTTCCCTAATCCCACAAGTGTGATTGAGATCTAATTAGCAAAGGTGAACAGTAACTATGATTGAGCTGAATTCCTATCCTTACTACAGTATCTGCTTTCCATAACCTACAAGAGATTTTTTGTGTGTGTTTGAAAGGTAAATAGAAATAAATTCCAGGCTCCCTCAGCTTGGGATTTCACAAGATGATGACAAATCTGCTTTTGACAAGTCAGTTATTCAATTATGTGAACAACTGCCCTGATATCAATGGAATGAGCACACGCCTAACTGTTGAATCAGAGAGGAGTTCTCAGAAATGTTCCATTTTCTACCGGTTTAGAATAGAAACACTTTTTTTCAGCGAGTCCTTGAAAGTACTTGCACTTCATGAAGACGGCATACTAGACAAATTCCTGGTTATATTACTACTGATATTAAAATAAAATGAATCGTTCACTTAACAGAACAAAGCCTCAAACACAACATAAAATTAAAAAACATAAAAATTGCTACACAGATATAATGAAAAAAAGTAAGATAAAAATTATGAACACTTTTCCACTATATTGACGATTGCTTTAGTGATATCTAGACTAGAGCCAAAATGGAAAATCTGAATGACTTTAAAATAGAATAATATCGGGGTGGTAGCGCTGTCCTAAAAACTGTATCTGTTTCCAATTCACAAATGTCTTAAATCTCGAATTTGTAGACATATGTCTAGATAACTATTCTGTTAAAATATACAGTGGGGTATTGTCTTGATTCTGAAACGCACTTTTTTAACCACCCTAGTATTTAGCAAACCGCAGTGCTAGGATGTATACTTGCCCCTAAAGAACATTTGCTCTGAAACAGCAAAGAGCTGTTGTGTAAAAGGTAAGAACAAGTCATGTCGAGTATGTGCTGTGAGTTAAAAAAAAAAAAAAAAAATCACAATACAAAAAAATCAAACCACCATGTCCACTCAACATGTAAAGTTTACAAATACTTCATGTTATACGTCTAAAACCAGAGATCAGTCATCATCGAGGCATCTATCACAACAGCACAAGGTATTAATCAGAAAAGTCGACTTTGCAAACCCATGAAAGCTGACATTTTGCCTCTATTGCATGTAATGGAATTAGTTCTAATTTTCACATTTCCTTTTTGTGTTCAGATGAGCAGTATTTATTAATAGGTCAATCATATGGTATTTTATATCAATTTAGTTTAAAAAAAACAACCCAAACGTGCAGAATCAACTTTGAAGGATAAATGGGAGAAAACTGAAGAACAAGTTTAGTAGCTTTAAAATAAATTTAAAAAAAATCCATTTGTAGTATAATAATAGGTGTTCCATAGTTATTGCTGCCTCAGTTACGAGTGTCATAATGCACATATGCATGAATTAATGCTATTTTAATAGACATACACATAAAACATAATAAATCTATCAGCTATACTTCTCTCTAGCTGGAATGAGCATGGCTGCATAGACACCCAATAAAGTCTATCAGATACTTCCTCCAGAAACTGTCGATTTGATCCCTTTAAAGTCAGTGGGAAGAGAGTTTGGCACCTTAATTCCCTCAGTATTATACAGTGAGATTTACTCAGTGGGTCGTGGTCAGTGTAAGATAGATCCTATTACCCAAAAGGAGTAAGGGTGAACGATATTTTTTTATGTTGCCCCAGCTCTTTGGCTTTTGCTGGTCAGTCACTGGTCAAGTACCTGGCAGAAGAAGTGCAAGGGCATCTCCACACTTCTGCGTGCCATTCAGGATGCAGAATCTACCTCTTTGATCTTGGCCCTTGCTCATAAGAGGAAAAGAGATAATCCTCTGTAGGTTTCTGTGGAGGGATCAGTGATTCCTATGAAAAACCTGACGGAAATCGTGAAAAGAAGTGACTAGGGGGAGTGTAGCAATATATCAGTTGTATCACATCAACTGTCACACCATCATCTTGTTTTGCTTTACTTCACTACGCTGCAGCCACTGAAGATCACTGATGCTCAATACTACAAATACGTGGTTTTCGCTGGTCTGAAACCTGGACCAGAAATCCAAAGGCATTGAAATGATGAGTCATGCTGGGGTTTAAAAACTACAGCGTGAGTGTGACACAGTCAATACTACTTGGTCTGGGCCTCGCTCTCTTTTTTTTTTTTTTTGACATAGGTACAGATTGCTTCCGATGAAGTTGGTAAGAGCCTTTGGTCTCCAGGAGCTGAAGTTGAATCTGAAGTCTACAGGACTGCATCAAGGAGACAGTGATAGTATACTGGAGAATATGGCACCAGCTATGTTATTGAAAGACCCATGAATCCTGTAATTTTCTACTTGTATCCTTCCAAATTTTCTTATATGATAAACTAGAATTATACGGTGGTGAACTAAGTACAGAAATAAACTATTTGTCAGATTCCTGTAGTTCTCAGAAGGCATATTTTAATATAGTTTTAATTATGATGTTTGAATCTCCCTAGGGTCTGGTACTATAATAGTAATTACTATACCAGGCCCTTTTTAATGTGTTCCTTGCAAGCATCCTCAAGCACCATACAAGTATTAACAACTTTGACCTCACAATACATTTATGATGTAGGTGTATTAGATAAGAATCACTTAAACTAATTAAATAGGAAAAAGAATGCATAGATTATCCACAGTAGAGCTGAATTTGAAACTTTTATTTCCTTTTCCTTACTTCTAAACGAGTTATGTGATATTTGACTAGTGCAAGTACCCTCCCCAGCAAATTATCTCTATAAATAACAAGTCAAATTAATAGAAATTTTCTGCTCTTCTAGCAGAAAAGAGAGGAAATAATGGCACATGTTTTCCCACAGAATAAACTATTTCATGGAACAGAAAAACAGCCAAGTGGAAAAGGCTACGTATTCAGAGAAGTTGATATCAAGAAGGTCTTTGGCTACATGGTACTTCTATAACTTGGAAAACCTAGAAACGAGCATACCAGTGGATATTTCCAGCTCTTTTGAGATGTCCCTTTTAAAGAAAACAAAATACTTAGGCTTGGGCTTCTTTGTTGTTGGTCTGTTTGTTCTGTTTGTTTTGGTTTTTTCCCTTTTTTGTCCGCTCGCCTTATGGCAAGATTTGTATGCAGAGTGAAATTGGAGTTTTAAAAAATATCTAAAAATTTGGGGTTTCAAATTCTGTCATTATCGATACTATGGAATTGTAAGTCACAAGATGCAAAAGGGCTTGGTGAGAGAGCTGTAAGAAAAAAAATCTTTGTTAATAGGAAAGAAGAAGGAAGTATAAGATAAATGCTATGGCAGAGAGGAGTAAACATCGGGAATTACACAGATTTCAATTATTTCAAGCTGAAGCTTCTTGCACGTTTTTGCTACTTGTGCACTTCTTTTGATGCTTTTGGTGAAGAAAGCAGAACATTAGGTGATAAATGAAGGTTTTTATAAGCTAGTGAAGAACTATAAGTGATTAAGAGTTTACAAATTTTCTCACTTATTAAGTATCAGAGATAGGGTGGTGTAGCAATTAAATGAATGATACATCTGATCTTGAGGGAACTTAAAATGTATGAAGAGCAACCCAATAGCTCTGAACTGTAGCTGCTATCTGCACTATACAGTGTAGCTCTAAAAGCAATGAGGCATATGAGCAAACTTGTGTCGTATGGTACGCTCCCATGTCTGTCTTCGTTACAGTATCCAGACAAGTGCATATAGAGTATGTCCCTGTAAGGGACCAGAAATATGTCTCAACATTGTTGGTATAAGGAATAGAGATATGCCTCAATATTTTTGGAAGAATGGTTTAACCACCGAGAGATATGTCCCAACACTTTTGGAAGAACAGTTTAACCACGGAAGCCTCGCCATCACGACAGCCAAGGAAGATCTACCCGTTAGGAACACATCTGCATCCTGTTGACTTGGACCACATAGCCCAAGTCCTCTGCGCATGCGCCCGGGCCCAGGGTCCACTGAAGCATATGGAGGGCGTGGACCTCCTGTGATCTTTGGGGACCCTCTAGTGACGGTACTGGGTAGGTGCCCCACTGCTGAGTGGGAGGCGTGGATATGCAAAAGCGCTTCCAAGAACTTACTGACTGTGCAACAGGACAACGATATAAAAGGCAAGAGCAACAAAGACCAGATGGAACGTTCTCCCACCGGACCTGAAGATACATTAGACCGATGGGATGCCGCAGACCTGTGGTCGTAGCTATTGCAACTTTCTCATTCTCTCTCTCTTACTCTTTTTTCTCTTTCTCTCTCTCTTCTTTGCATTCTTGTTGTGGGGCAAATAATGTGACTTGGCACTTGACTCCATTTTGAGTCTTAATTCTGTTCCCAAGAATACACAAAACCTGGTCACGATAAAGTATCTAATTCGACATCACTCAGGAGTTAAGCCCAGCCGCCCCCAGCCACCCAGAATTATCTGAGGTCAGTTGGAAAGCAAGGGGGTTTAACTTCTGCCAAAATATTCAACCCAAGAGTGGATTGTGGCAGTCCCTCAGTTGGCACGTATAACCAGGATTACTCTGTCCCAAGCGTAGAATCCTGCACTTGCTCTTCAGCTCTCCAGTCTATCCAGATCTTTCTGTAAGGCCACTCTACCCTGAAGGGAATCCACAGCTCCTCCTAATTGAGTATAATTGGCAAAGTTACTTAATGGACATTCGACTCCTACATTCCGATAATTTTTGAGAACATTAAAGAGCACTGGCCCTAAAATGGAGCCCTGGGGAACCCCACCAGTGACTGTTTGCCAGTCTGATGTAACCCAATTTACTACAGCCCTTCAAGCCCGACTCATCAGCCAATTGCTCACCCCAGATATTACGGACTTGTCTAGCTGTGTGCTGGACAGTTTATCCACAAGGATACCATGAGAGACAGTATCAAAAGCTTTGCTAAAATCAAAAAATACCACATTTACCAGCTTCTCTTGGCCAATTAGATGGGTGACCTTGTCATAAAAGTAAACTAAGTTGGTTAAGCAGGACTTTCCCCTTCTGAACCCATACTGGCTATGACCAAGGACTGCATTGTCTCTCAGGTGTTTCTCAGGAACTCCCAGAACAACCTTCTCCATAATTTTGCCAGGCACTGAAGTTGGACAAACAGGCCTATAATGACCAGGGTCTTCCTTCTTACTCTTCCTGAAAATTGGGACATTTGCTAGTTTCCAGTCGACTAGGACCTCTCCAGACCATTGCAAAATAATGGAGAGAGTTCCTGTGATGGCATTGGCCAGGTTTTTCAGTACCCTGTGATGAATCCCATCGGTCCCTACAGATTTATGCGCATCCAGCTGAACCAATAAGTCTTGAACAATTCCAGAGTTGGCTGGGAGTTTGTCATCTCCCCAGTCACAGTCTCTGTGACCAAACCCAATTTGCTTCCAATGTCTGTACACTTACTTTTTTCATCTAAGCTCTAGAAGAAGATCCCTGCTTCCCCAAGTTGACCTTCTGTCCTTCTTGCTTGATTTCTGATGCTTTGGAATTGCTCTTAAAAAGTGACCAGCATTTCTGAACCCCAATACCATCAAAATCAGACTCCCAAGGGACCTTAGCAACTAGCTCCTTCAGCTGCCCCAAGTCTGCTCTCTCCATATCCAGGGCTGAAGATTTGCTGGCAGTTTTTCTCCTATCGTCAACTACCTAAAACGCAACTATTTTGTGGTCACTGTGACTGAGACAGCCACCAGTCACTACTTTGCCCACAAGTTGTTCTTTTTTTAACAAACAATAAATCTATGAGGGCACCTTTCCTAGTCAGATCCCTTAGCTCCTGCACCAAGAAGTTATCTTCAACATGTCTCAGAAATGTCCTGGACATGTTTGTGCCCAGTGTATCATATTCTCAGTTGATGTCTGGCAAGTTAAAAATCACCCATAAAGACAAGGGCAATTGATCTTAAGATATCCCTTTATTCCTTGTAGAATTATTCATTGGCATTGCCATCCTGGCTGTGTGGTCGATAGTAGACTACCCACAACAACATCCACTTTATTTGCTTTCTCCTTCATCCTTACTCAGCGGTTCTCAACCATGTTGTCACCATCTGTAAGCTCCATACAATCCAACCCCCTCTTTACACAGAGCACTGCCAGCCCTTCCTTCCCTGCTCTGCTTATCCCTCCTGAAAAGCCTATAGACTGTCCATCACAGCACACCAGTCACAGGACTCGTCCCACCAGGTCTTGATCATGACAATGATGTCATAGCTCTGGGACTGTACCAAATCTTCTAACACCTCTTGATAATTCTTCGTGCTGTGCTCATTAATATAAAGACATTTCAGATATGCTACAGTGTACTCAGAACATCATGGACCAGACAGAAGAATCTCACTAGCAGACCATCCCTCAAACATTGCGGCCCCCAGGCTTATCTCTAGCAAGCCTGGTTTTATCCCTTTCTCCCTGCAAATCTAATTTAAATTTCTTTTGATGAGCCCTGCAAACTCCGGGTGGACTCCATCCGTTGCCAGCAGGCCTGGTGTCATATAGATCAACCCATGATCGAAAACCCACAAATTCTGCTAGGCCCAGAGCCAATCTGCTGACTCTTCCTGTTTCTACCCTCCTCATTCCTTGCAAATGCCAGGATGGAGGTGAAATCTATTTGCGTTCCTGATACCTTAACCAGTCATCTCAAGGCCCTGAAACTTCCCTTGATTGTCTCTGGATGTGTTGCAGCTTCACTGCTGCCTATCTGAAAAATCAATAACAGGTAATGACCTGAGGGCTGTAGCAGGGTATCTTCACCCCAGGCCCCAGGGAGGCAGCAGACTTGCCTAAGTGGATCAGGTCAGCATATTGGGCCTTCAAGTCCCTTCAGAAGAGAGTCTCCTATGACAATGACCTGTCTACTTTTCTTTATGGAAGCAGATTTGACACAGGACGTAGGAAGGCTTAACCTCGGCAGCGCCTCCATCCTAGATGAACCATCATCTTCGTTAGTGTTCAGTTTCACTCGCAGAGCCTCACACCTTTTATGCAAGGGCACCTGGGAGGGTGGGGTAGTCACAGAGGAGACGTGCTTGCTGCACCGGGCAGGAATTTGTTGCCATTTACCCCTATCCCTTAAATCACTGTGTTCAGCCAGATGGAGAGAGGATAGGGAATCTTCAGGAATCCTTTGTGTCATGAATCCTGTCTGCCTGTTGGGCCTGTCCCAGGGAAGGTGGGGTACAATTCCAGTAAACTATCTCTCTCCATATAGTGCAATCCCATGCCATGATGTCTGTGCTGGACTAGATAGCGAAAATACTACAAGTCCTAATGACATGGTACTTTTTACTGAACAATATAACTCCTCTCTAGCTCGGCTTTGTAATTTCTCCTTCTGGTATCTATGTCTGAAACAATATTCGTATCTTAAACTCTGCTTAATGTTTTCAGACGTGTATAGGAAGCTTACACATTTCTATATGCTCACAGGACTACCACAGAAGGAGACAGGTTCAATGCAACACTACAGTTATACCCAAGACAATTTCTTAGCCCAGGGCCAACAGTACTGGGCAAGTAATAGGCTACTTGCAATACTCTATAAAAGTAACCTGGAGAGAGTAAAATAGGCAACACAGGAAATTCTTCCAATTTTCCTTCTTATGGGGAGGTGCTGTTGTCATAACAAAAATATTCTTTCTTTTTTTCATAAATTTCTCATTTAAGTTTATGTACTAAAATGGCTTGAATTCTATGGGATCTGGAAAAGATAGTGATTTTAAAATATTTTAAATTAATTATGTGATATTATATTTAATCATACAAATATATGAAGACTTTTTTAACACACCCACTTTAAAATTCCGAATTAACTTTATTTGCCTCAAAAGTTTTATGTATCTTGTTCTTCTAGAACACTTCTTCTTCATTTAGCCTTTAGTTTTCAGAACACAGAGTAGACTTGTTTAAGTTGGAAAATAAAATCAGTGTTATGAAGTAACGAAGCAACTCTGAGAAATACCTTATAAAGTCACATCATCCAGTCACGGACCACAGATGAACATATGCCTCTAGAGATCAGTCAGAAGGCTAAAAGCCATAAAGCTAAAAGTAAATTCTACCTATCAAGGAGTTAGTAGTCTAGCAGCTGAATGATCACATTTATAAAATCCAAGAGCATGATACGTTTTAAACTAGTTCTAATTCTCTAAATTATGGTCATTTTATTGACAGAACAAGGTCTATTTGTTTCAGCAGAACTATTTAAGCAAGATACAGTGTCGATACTCTAAATACAGCCAAGCTTTTTCTTTTTTTTTTTTCCCATCAGTGCAGTTTTTTGAACATTTTTCTTATCGGCTTATCTCTTTTTTTTATCATGCTATTATTTTGTTCCAGTGCAGCAAGATTTGTACTTGCAAAATCTGTATGATCTACATGGATGTACAGATACACTGGAACCTCACATCCTGAATATTTTAGAATCATTGAAATAATGCCTTGGATGTTCCAGAACACTTAAGAAAAAAACGTTCTTCATGTAACTGAGACTGACAAAACAAGGAATCAATAGGTTTTAACTGAATGTTATATAATAGCGTCATATTTAATGAAAACACTGAATCATTTTCATAAAATCTTTCCGGGAACACTTTAAGCAATTCCTTCTGAAATTTATAGAATGAATATGAGAAGTAAAGTGGAACCTCTAAGGTGTCTTTTTTTTTCAGCTTCGCTGTAATCCTGCCATATGCCCCTCTAGAAAATGCTCTTTCAAGGTGCTCTGCCTGAAACTACATATATTTACTGAAAAGCATCATTCAAGAGAACCCATCAGTAAATTAATAAAACAGCATTACATTTTGTTCTCTCTCAGAACAGCAACGAAAAAAGACTTTTCAGTTCTCTTTATGTGGACTAGTTTGTATAGGGCTGTACTGGAATCTCATCAGTCATTTAACAGATTTCTTCCTCTTTCTTTTTTTCATTTTCCTTTATCCAAAAATCTGCTTGATGAACATTGAAACATTCAAAAAATGATTCAATCAGAAACTAAAAGAAGATTGAAGTATCTTATTAAGAATGGGATTTTTTTAGTATTATGCTTCCACACATTGATGCACAGCTTTGCTCAGGCCATTCTCTTTCAATAATTATATGTTTTCTCGCTCTTTTAACATTCTCTAAAGCTCAGGAAAGTAAAACATATAAAACTCCTCAAAACACCATTTGATCTAGTTCAAGCAGTGGTAGTAATTAAAAAAGTAGTAACAGCTCAAAAGAGGTATTGAAGTTATTGGGTGTTTTCTGAATATTTCGTGATTAGTATTATAACTACAGGTATACAATGAGTAAGTGAGTATTAATTTTTAAAATAGACCTCATATATTTTTCAGTTTCTCAAAATTCTTCTTAAATAATGGTATGCATTAAATAATAATAGCTCGTATTCCAAAACACTATCATTTATCAAGATCCAGGCCACAACTTTGTAATTAAGATAGGAACTGAAAATACATTGCAAACAAGAGAAATATTTACTCAAACAGCTGTTTAAGATTCTTGAAGTCCACATTTGTAAGTGAGGCAAGGGAGGAACTGGAAGCACAGGAGGATTTGTCTATACACTAAAAAACTTTAAGCAAAGAGAATAAAGAGGGTGTCTATCTTCAGGTGGTGCATCAACAGCACGAGTAAACATGGAACTCCCCTCAGCCAGGGAAAGAGTAAAAATGAAGACAATGTTCCATTCAGTGCTCATAACCACTGGGGATCTCCAGTGAAAATGAAAGGAAAACTTCAAAGAACTTTCAACAGGCTAATTTTGTAATCTTATTCTAACAGTTCTTAAGGAGAAGGGTATGTCATCATTAACTACTTCTTATTTATATTCCAAATCACTGTAAATCAAGAATATTCTAAGTAGAAATAGATCTGAATTCACAAAAATCTGTTTCTGGATGCAATTCCAATATTTGAACGAACAAATCAAAAAAGCCATGAGGTAGAATTCCAAACATGACTGATTTTTCAGAGGATGGAGAAATTATTTGTCAAATAACATAGACTAGGCATTCATGCCTCAGTACAAAGCACTCACCCACTACGGACATTTCAGGGACACTGGCAGTGTAAATTTTCTCTGGAAATGTTGGCTCATTGTCATTGATGTCATGGATTTTGATGACAAACTCAGATTCAGGTTCCACTGGTCTCAGAGTTCTTCTATTAATAGCTTGGGCACGCAGAGTGTAGAAGGCTTTCTCTTCCCTGTCAATTCTTCGAGTAGCATGAATGTCTCCTGTTTTCTCATCAATTATAAAGAGAGTACCAGCCCCATCTCCTGAAAGGATGTATTTGAGGGATCCATCTCCCTTGTCCTGGTCAGAATGAAGCTGAAAAGGAAGAAAAATAAGATTGTTTTATTTAGAAGCTACGAAAAAGGTTTTTGCTTTAAGAAAAATATTATATATTAAATCATTCTGCATGCAGCAAACATGTTTAATACCAACTAAGTAGTTTTCAGTCACCCTTGACTGGCAGTCATGGTGTCATACTGAGATATTTGTTTCCTAACTTAGCCGCAAGAATCTTTTCACTTGACTGTTCCGGCAGATTTTAGTTTTGCGGCAACATCTGTTCTCTGCTAAGAAACCTTTGCACCACAACTCTTGAAGAAGAATTTTATGCTAATGCTGGCCTTTTCCTTCCTTGAAGAGATCCTATTAAAAATTCACAACCTGCTGTGCTACTTGTAAACTCACTAAGCATGTAAAGAACACGGCAGAATACATGAAAATTAAGGAAAACAAAACAACTGGTTCCATATCATACTATTTTCATTTATTTCATTTGATATTGCTTCCATTTCTGCTAAATCAGTGAATATCTCATTTTAAGACACTATCATTTTGACTCCATCAACCAACGTAAATAGAATAAAGGAAAGGAAGAAATTTATTAATCCTTCAGTATTGATTTAATGTCCATTATGTAACTAACAGAAAGCTTAAGTTTATCTATTAATGACCTCTAGGACTGACCGACTTTAGTACATCCATAACAACAAGAAAAAATATTCGATTATCTTGCTTTACTCAGTACAGTTGTTTGGTTCACTGCCCAGGGAAGTGGTGGAGTCGCCATCCCTGGAGGTGTTTAAGGAAAGACTGGATGTGGCACGCACTTAGTGCCATGGTCTAGTTGATGTTGTGATGTTAGGTCACAGGCTGGACTTGATGATCTCAAGTCTCAAGATGATGAGGTCTGTTCCAGCCTCAATAATTCTGTGATTTCTTCTTTTGGGTACACTTACCATAATTTCTCACATCACCTTGTCGGAAAGTTCCTTCCAACCTCATGGATTTCATAATTAACTGAAAGAATCTAGCATTCAGATTTTTACAGTCTGGGCAGTGACTGGCTTAAGAGCAGCTCTGAAGAGAAGGACTTGGGGGTGCTGGTGGATGAGAAGCTCAACATGAGCCGTCAGTGCACGCTTGCAGCCCAGAAAGCCAATCATATCCTGGGCTGCATCAAGAGAAACGTGGTCAGCAGATCAAGGGAGGTGATTCTCCCCCTGTACTCCACTCTGGTGAGACCCCACTTGGAGTACCGCATCCAGTTCTGGAGCCCCTATTACAAGAAAGATGTGGACGTGCTGGAACGTGTCCAGAGAAGGGCCACGAGGATGATCCGAGGGCTGGAGCAGCCCTCCNTCTAAATCCTGTTCTCTCTCTTCCTTCTGCTTCTCTTGCTGACTTCAAACCAGTGGTTTCAAGTCATTCTCCCTCCCCATTTTGGGGAATGACTTTTTAATCTGAACTTTAACTCCTCACACTCCTCTCTTGATAGCCCATTAAAGTTGTCAACTCTCATCCTTCTAAATAACATTCTTTTTAGGAGATTGGACAGTATCCTGCAGGCTATGCCCCATTTTATAAAGTCATTTAGTTTAACTAGCCCTCAAAAACCTTTTAAGTGTTCTCTTTTCCAGGACTTGCCAGGATACCATCCTGTCTTCAAAAATGTTTTGGTCCTAAGAGTTCACTGGTGGTCCATGACCACTAAATGCAATATTTTCACAGCAAAGTGATAAAAAGCAGTTATAGAAAGCTGCTCTTAAGACAAGTGCATCAGTCTTACTACAAAATAAAGGCTTGTTTGGGCACGAAAGACTGGGATGTATGTGGGAGAATACAATCTTTAAGTGGGCACATGGCAATTTTCCTAAATGCTTTCTAAAGTCAGACCCAGTATTAGAAATTCTTGTAAAAGTTGATGATAGTACATTGAGGCTGCAGTATCTGTTCTTTAACTCAGAAATCAGCAGAGTTAGCAAAATCCATTCCAGTAAGTTGTCTATCTCTAGAATGCCGTAATGCCATGCAAACAGTTCCCAGGAATAGTATGCGGCCAAATTTAACTCACAAATCATGCCTGGTAATTGTTTTGCAAAGTGATATTTAGCAAAAATATGCCAGGAACTTGTAAAATAATTCAGTAATCTCAATAATGCATTGTGGTGTCTGAGAGTGCTACTGGCACTAGAAACACAGTGTAGTGAACAGAATTAAATCACAAAACAAAGAAAACCCCTACAGCAAATAAATATGAAGCTTATGATCAACTCTATTTAGATCCAATTTAGGATGTAAAGACCTTTTAACATACTTATTTGTCTAATGTGTAAGATACCATCAATGTCGATAGTATTCCACTTCTCCTGTATCTATCTATGTGTCAAAAATTCTTAACTAAGCTGATTTGGAAGAGAAAATTATTATTTTTACACCACTTCCAAAATAATTAACCTCTTACTCCCACCAAATTCAAACTTGATAATTTTTTTCCCAGCTGTATGAGCCAAAAGACATCTACAAAAAGGTGTTTAGGGAGCTGACAGTTGCGCTTCAGAGTAACATATTTATGCATAGTTTAGAAGAACTCTTGAAGCTGTAACACTGCATTTTCTAAAAAATGTTAATAATTTCACTGTGGATTTGTAATCCATTTTAGATTTTAGGTACACGCATAACAGTCCGCAGTTATTGTAGAAAAACTTCAAATTCAGAATGACATTTCAGGTCTTCTTGGGTGATCAGAAAACACAGCGGTAGAGAGAAGATGAAAAAGGACTCCGAACATAATTAAAGGAGTGAAAATGTGTATTATATATAAGTAAGGAAACAGAATAGCTCTCATTTCATTTTCTTAGCTCTTGATTCAATCCAATTCTTATTAGAGGATGCAAGATGGCTAAAGATTGCCTTATGTGTTCGACAACCTTGAACACTGAATTTTTACTCAGCTCTGAAATGCAGGAGCAGTGTGTCAATCAGCACTACAAAATTTCGTCATTTTACTCTAGTATTCAAAAAAGTTCTGTGAAATATTCCTCTGCTACTTTTAGTGTAAAGTGTTTCCTATAGTTATTTTGGCTAATGGGCATCTGTGATTCACGTCAGCCAAGCTGAGAGACGGAGAGACATCTGTTTCATTTAGCAATTCTATTGCATAAAATGTTCATCTGTGAAGATGTGGTTTTGTTTTCATATATGTCACTGGTATTTTGCAAACTCTAGTTTCAGTGAATTTCTTGCTGTTCTTCCACAGAAATACTTCCCTTTTTACAGCTGTCAGTACTATACATACTTTATACGTAATTTTTCTCCCTTTGTAGAAAATCAGGTTAGTTTTATTTTATGTAGCCCATTTTTATCATACAGCAATTGCAGTTACTGTGAAAGACAATTTTGCATATTTAGTCATCTATCTTAAAACTAAAATCAAGAAGGATTTCATATTAATGAAAAAGGAAGGTACTGTTAAACAGAAAATAATTAATATTTAGAGAGGGTAACAAAATGGAGTTTTATGTGAATACTTAAAAAAAAAAGAAACTGCTACCAATCCAAGACAGAGAGGAAAACATGTTAATTATTATATATTACCTTGTTCTTCAAGGTAAATGCAACGATAAATAAAAGGAGTTAATGAAAAGATGCCACAATCAAATGCAGCTCAATATCTTTTTAGATCTTTAAAAGATCTTTGTAAAATGCTTTTCAGAAGCCTTTACATGAACACAATAATTCTGCTTTAAAATTAATTGAAAATCAGAGTGTAAGAATTCTATGTTAACTGACTTTAAATAATTTAAATCAATCTTGGCAATCACAGGACTGTGGGTTTTTTTTCTCTACCCCCCATAAATCCCTCCAAAGTCAGAAATCTCCTAATTGAATACAAAGGTCATGGACTTTTTTCCTAATAGCATACAAAGTGTTAATCCTATTTTCACCAAGAACACAGAAGATGATACTGTGAAAGATGGTAGATTAGGTTAGTCAGACCCATTTTATCATACAAAGTACTGGAACTTGACAGGATTTATGACAATGCCAGATAAAGACTTCAGTATTTGTCACACCTATTTCTACTTCAATTTCAGATTCAAAAGTCCCTCTATGAATTTTCAGTGACTTATATTCAGATAACTAGAGACCAGAATATGACTGTATTAACAAAACAGCCTTTGAATTCTTACTGTAGACATTAATATGGTTCAAGGTTTATTTTTTTTTTAATTTTAATTTAGTATGCTATATTGTATAGCAGACTTTCCAACATAGTTTACAGTTTTTTTGTAATCTGCCAAATGACAGGCTTTTCCAATATTACCTCACTAAATACGTTTTATTCTCCTACTTTATAATTGTCACTTTTATTTGTATAATCTAGAACAAAAATTTTGCTACTTTCTTCTGCAATATGTTCATTAACATTTCAATTTAATCCAGTTTTCTCAGTAACAATGAGACCTCAGCACACTCCTAAATTATTTTATCTTTTAGATTTTAATCAAAACATTCCTGAATGTCTCCTAATTCTGATGACAAATTTCAGGGCAAATTGTAACCTGTTAGCTCTTCTCTAAGTAATCCTACCAGCCATGTGATGCCAAGATACATCTGTGGAAGCATGTACAATTCCACTCTAAATTTTGTAGAGCACATACAGTATTATCATCTTCAGTGGACACTTTGTAGAATAAAAATGATAGTCTCTTTAAGCATAATCACAACGGTGGGCAGATTGGGCCTGAAATCAGAAGAGAATAATTGCAATCGAATTCCCACAACTAAGATATTTATTTTAAGCATCATAAACTGAACTATTAAATGACGCAGTTGTTTAACTCCAGCTGCACTTACTCTAAAAGATTTTCAGACTAGCTCAAGTCCTATGCAGTATTCTCTTATTTGCCAGATTTAATCTTCATGTCTTTAGGATAGATTTTACTCACCAAGGAGATTCACTTATTTCAATTTATCTTTAAGGAAACATTTAAAGCAACTCTCTTCAGTGATGCACTGAGGAACTTGCACTAAGTTTTAATGAGACGTGTCAGACATTCGATTTTCTCACTCAGTTATATTGTCAATTTGCCAGTCCTGTGCTATTGTGTGCAATTTAAGAGAAGACAGGTGGAAAGGAAAAAGGCAGATATCACGAAAAAAAATTCAAGAGACTGGGAAAGGTAAAGGGAGAGAAAACTAAAATGGAAGCATAACAATTAATACAAGATGAGGAGTGCTGAAAAAGTCTTTTGCTTGTTGAGAAGGAGCAACAAACAGAAATTAAAACCTGTAGTCTGCAGAGCATTTTCAGATTATATTAGTTTAGTTTAACTTGATTCATTATCCAAAGGAAAGACAGAAAGAATTGTTATCGTTGCTATTGAGAAAGATTACCATCGTTCCTTGCTGTTCAAGATTGCTGTTTGCTCCTACCAATGCTTTAAAATAGTCAGAGATAAATTAAAATTAATAATACTTTTAGGATTCCTTTACATATCCCTGGTGAAGCAATGTCCATCACAGGATTAGAAATATTATTTTCCCAGCTCCCTACAGTCTTCCCTACCAAGTGGTATCCTCTGCAAGATTCTCAATTTCCACAAAAGAATCACACAGTAAAGGTATATTTTCATCACTAGACTTGCATCTTTTCCCCTTTATTGTAGCTTATTCTGAAGGGAAGATTCACCATCTGGAGAAGGTAGATTGTCCTGTCACTGACAAAATCTTCTAGGATTTCAGCTGAGAAAAGGCAGTTTCTTTTTTTCATGGCACATCATATGAGCAGCAGAAAGTCTTATATAGATGCACTGAGTCAACATGCCGACAACCAAAGTCTCTTCTGAAGGTCTTTAGATGATATTCAGAGAGCTAGAACAAGCAAGTTTTGGCTTCATTAGAGTGCTGCAGCTTCCACTCCATAAGACACACAAGCATTGAGCTAACATGAACTAGAGACTAACTGGATTTCATACACCAGAGTTCTTGCAGGAGCCGATCTGCATGTTGTCTTCCAATTTTAACATAACGAATACAGTCCATACGTTGGGTGAAGATAGAAAGTAGAGAACTACCAGCAAACCTAAAGTGCCCCTGCTTTCTGGCAGGTTGGCCAAGTACTTTCTGTAGATGACTGGATATAAATAAGCAGAAAAGCATTCTTGTGTTAAAGGAGAGAAAAAAATCATCTTGACCTATGTCTGCTGTTTAGTTACCCGTTCATTAAAAAAGTGCACTAAATGAAGAAACATTCTTCGGTCCTCCTTCTGCTCAGCTCGATGCGGCACAAGCCTATATCCCTACTTCCACGAGGAGTCTCTGTAGACTAATCTATAGTCTCAGGATTGAACTATGTCTGATAAGATTTTCCTCAGACTTAAGTTTGGGTTTTTTTACTGTACATATTTTTTATTTTTTATGTTGTTTGGCTGATTCTGGACTACAATATAAAGCTGTACTAAATACTGAATAAAGGATCAAGTAGTTTCCAGAACGCTCTATTCTATCAAGTAATGGCCTAGGAAGTCTAATATGTTAAACCAACACATACCTTTCATTTGCTGAATTCAAAATAGTTGTTATGTATTTGAAAGCTTTGAGGTTTGTCTGTTTAGTTTGCGGGTTTTTGAAGGAAAAGCCACCACTGATCCTCATACTCTCTGCATTAATGACAATGAAGAGGTAATTAAAAGGCAATTTTAGGTCATTTTTTTTCTTAATAAGAATTTTTTTATTATGGCTTATATATGTTTTCCTAAAGTAGCCTAGTTACTAACAAAATAACCATTAAAACAGCATTAGCTTTTGTATAGCCTAATGCACAATTGGCACTATACATAAAAAGCATTGCATTTTTTTTTAACGAATGCAGAACACCATTAAGAATAGTGATGTTTAGTTCATTTTGCTTACCGCTGGAGGCCATTTAAAAACATGTTAAACAAGATTGTCTTTGCTGCCAGCCTGAAATCACTTTAACATGTAAATCGGTAAGAGCTGTGAAGATTTTCTACTTTTATTATGTGTACATTTTTTTCCTCATGAATATTCTAAAGTGTATGCATCTCTGCAAGAGGTGTACTTAGGGGCAGCGACAAAAATACACAGGAAGCGGTAAATGTCACGTGTGGTGAAGGGTATGTGTCAGAATTAAGGAAAAAAAACATTAAGGGGATCTTTTAATAATCTCCAAACCAATTCTATCCAGGATAATATTGTATTATTGTTGAATGTAATCGCAAAGAAGGGAAGAGAAGGAAAGAGAGAGAATAGACATATTTTCCATATGTCTCAGGAAGCTACTGAGTAACCTGAACTGTTGCTATAAGATTTCAAACAATGAAGGATGAAGACGTCGTGGATAAATCCTGGCTTTGTTTGTATCACAGTGAGTTCAGTCAGGCTCTTCATGTAACAGATGCATAGTCCAGGACAAACATTTTGATGTCTTATAACCCTACAGGGGTAGTCAAGGTATTCAAGGTAAATCTGTGAAAGAAGAGAGGTGGAATATCTATAAATCCTTAAATGCAACTCCCATGTTTTCTTGCCCATCAAATTTGTCTCTCCTTTTGGTAAATTATGAAATTCATTATTCTAGAGAACAGTATTGTCAAGAGAAATCCCATCTATAGACCTATTACTAAGTGAAGAAGTTACAGTTGAAATCACTATATACAATTACATTACAGAATGGTTGTGGTTGGAAGGGACCTCTGGAGGTTATCTTGTCTAACTCACACCTGTTCAAGCAGGGCCACCTAGAGCCAGCTGCCCAGGACCATGTCTAAACACCCTTTGAGTATCTCCAAGGACAGACACTCCACGACCTGCGCCAGTGCTCAGTCACCCTCACATGACAAAAGGGTTTCCTGATTTCCAGAGGGAACCTCCTTCATTTCAGTTTGTGCTCATTGTCTCTTGTCCTGTCACTGGGCACCACTGAGAAGAGCCTGGCCCTGCCCACTTTGCACCCTCCTTCAGGTATTTCCATCCATTGATAAGATCCCCCCTGAGCCTTCTGTCCTTAGGGTAAAGAGTTACAGCGCTCTCAGCCTCTCCTCACACGTGAGGTGCTCCAGCCCTGTAATCATCCTTATGGCCCTTGGCTGGACTCTCCCTGGTATGTCCATGTCTCTCTCGTACTGGGGTTACCAGAATGGGACACAGCACTCCAGGTTTGGCCTCATCAGTGTTTAGCACAGGGGAAGGTCTGCTCTCCTGAAAGACAGGGTTGTGAGTTTGCTATTCATCCTGCTCCCTCTTCTCAGAATCTTGAACTCCATCTCATGGGAGCCAAGGCTGCCTTTGATCTTCACACCTTCAACGAGGCCATCCTTTTCTCAGACTATGAAGTCCAGCAGAGCACCTCTTCTTTTTCATTTCCCAGTCACTTGGTAGAAGAAGCTATCAGCAATGCACTCCAGAAATCTCGTGGATTGCTTGGGCTCTGCTTTGTAGTTTCTCCAATAGATATTGGGGTGTTTGAAATCCCCCATGAGGAGCAGAGCCTGTGAATGTGAGGCTGTTCTTATACCTCTTTAGAGAGCATCACTCCCTTGTTTTTTTTCTGGCCAAGTGGTCTACAGCAGACACTCAATATAATGTCACCTTTGCCTGTCTTATCTTTAATTCTAACCCATAAACCCACTGTTGGCTCCTTTTCCATCCCCAAGCAAAGCTCCATGCATTTCAGTTGCTCTCTCAGTTGCTCTCTCACCTAAAGGACAACTCCTCCTTGTCTTCCTTTCCTGTCTTAAAGAGCCTATGTCTCTCCATTGCAACACTCCAATCATGGGAGCCATCCCACCCCATCTCCGTAATTCCAACAAGATCACAGCTGTGCAACTGCGTGCAGATCTCTAACTCACGGTATTTATTCCCCATACCACAAGCAGGCATACAGGCACTTCAGTGGGTAATCACAGCGCAGTGAATTCTCAGAGAGGGTTTGGAAGATTTATCCACAGCGATGTCTTCCTGTGGGCACCTCAATTACATAGGGAATTACAATTACATAGTGAAATTTAACAGAATTTAATTCTGTTTGTATTAAGACTGGGTAGGTAGCTATAATTAAAACGTAAAGCTTCTACCGAAGTAGCATATTATATTCCTCTATCAAACTTCAAAATACCAAAATAACCAAATTTGGATAGAAATCTTTGCACAAAATGGACAGAGCATTACATGTTGTGTGCGTGAACACACAAGAGAACATCATCAGCCCACTGTCCTCAAGTGTTTTTACTGGAGACAGAAAGCCCATCCTGATCTTCACTACTACCAATTAAGAGCTCACTCTCTAGTAATTACTTTCCTTTACAATGTTAATCGCTGTTTTCAGAAACGTACTACATCACTAATGAAAAATTACTTCTGCCTAATGTGAACTCGTAATCAGCTGATAGTCCGAGTGGATAAAAGCTTCTCTGACATTTGGTGGCATTTGTAAGACAGCAGAAACACTCTTATACCTAATCTCTCTTTTTCCTTAATTTCCAATAAAATGTGCTATATTGGTTACGCTGTTGGTATCTGTGTTTTCTTTGTGGTTTGTTTGGGGGTTTATGTGTTTTGTTTTGTTGTTTTTTTTTAATCTCCTTGGTTTCACATAAATTACCACTTTATCATTTATACCAAAGCCCTGTACTCTTTTTTGTTTTGTCTGTGGAAGCACAGGGAGCTTTTACAGTCTCTTTTTCCAGAATCAGGCCAGTTTCATGAAGCTTTAGTTGTTGCCTTGTGGACTATTACATCTTCCTTCTTTCAGCAGTACAAGATTTCTCCGGTATTCCTAGAAAACTTCCTAATTCTTTTAATTTATTTTTTTTTTTAACAGTACACAGTCTTACATGACACTTGAAATAGTATTCCTTGCTCCTTCACTGACCTTGTTTTCTACAGCACGTCATTATCCCTCCCCAGCACATACACCAGTATTACTGAAATCTCGACCGTTATTCTTAAATGATAAGCCTTGATTAAGCCCACGCAGCTCTTTTCAGTAGTCCTCTAGCTATTACATTCATTTTACTTGGCTTTTACTAGACAACGTGCCACTCCTGACACACACAGAATGGTCTGTCACATAACCTGATCTAACTCAAGAGATAACGAAACAATCAGTTGCCTTATCTTCCAATTGTATTATTTATATAGCAGGCTCATCATCCTTTTTGAATGACCTAAGAAATTCTGCTGATTGCTGAAGGTATCTCTAAGTCCTCTGAGGAATCTTCTGTGGAGCTGGCACTCTCAGGAGCACCACTGCATAAAAATGTGGCCAATACTCCACGGTATTTTTTACAATTGACAGATATTTTTGAAGTACAAAAGGAGTGGAGAGTTCTGTGAAATTCTGCAAGTAGAAAAAATAATATCCATTTACAAATGTCCTGTAACTTTCCTGGATCTGTCCCCTCATAGACGGACTTATCTGCTATTTGGCTATACCCATTTCTCTTCTGAAGCTCCTATGATCTACTTGTCACATCAATTTAGCATTTCACAAGTACCTCCACTTCACTAAAAGGTTTCCTAAATTTTAGTAAAACAGCCTGGGACTCCTGCATTACCCTACCTATTTTTTCTGCTTCCTTCCACAAAATGGATTGTTTCACGACATTTCTTTAAATTCTTGCTCTTTAAAACACAAAATTTATATAGAACTCTCTGCACATCTGACCTTTGCTAAAATTTATCTTTTTATGTTGACAGAACACGAATTTTCAGGAAAATGCATCTTCTTACCTCTGATGTTGTCAAATTCTACCCAAAATATTTCTCATTGGCTTACGTACTATATGAAGCAATGGTAACAATACTAAGCAATACAAAGGAATAATAACAATACTAACTTCAAAGAGTACATTTAGAGTACAAAAAACATCCGAGGCTTCTGTACTTTACATCTTTATGGTAAGCTTTCCTAGGTTCCATTCACGCTTTTGTTACACAAAGGCATCTAAAAGTAATGTCACTTTTGGGACAGCTGCCTTTTAGCCTTTATGAAGGATGTGGGACCCTCCTTCAGGTATTAGTTCTGTGCTGTATTAGCCACAGTGTCAATAGACTCAGTGACTAAAAGGGGAAGAAAAGCTATGAACCAGTAACTGTTGTTCTTGAAAACGTGTTGTGTCTGCATATGTTGCTCATAAGTCCATTCCTCAGAATACTGTCTGTAGTATATAAGACACATGTAAAAATATATATGACTTTATGTGTAAATATATGATAAATTATGTTTTGAGTTACTTAGTTGCTGAATAAATATGGATTAAGATACTGTTGGCACATGGCAGTGCTTCCTTCAGGTGACAACTCTTAGCGTGTAATTCTTAGATTTGAAAGAAAAATATTATTCTTGATATACTGAAAATATCCAAATATAAAATATATTTATATGAAATATATGAAAATAAACTCAAGTTTTTCAGAAAAGGTTTGCAAATGAGTAATATCTCGCAACTGCACCACTACTTGAAAAATAGTGAGCCTTGAAACTATATACTAACAAAAAGAAATTAAAATTATCAATAAGCTTTCCATATGCTAAGAAAGAAAACAGAACACAGAGTTTCTACACAGAAAAAAAACCATAAAGGCAGTAAAGGTAAAGTGTGTAGTACATATATGTCTGGTTTTCCACACTGCTCTTTTTTATGGCTTCAACCTTTACTAGAAACTACAGTTATAGACAGAATTTCTGGAATTTCTGCTGATTTTTTCTCTGGCATGTTTGTTATCTATTACTGTCAATTTTTTAAATCATACTTAGTACTTATTCTTGTCTGAAACCTCTCCACGAAGAGCATTCTCTCCTAGTTACTCACCACAAATCATAGAGTTCTAGCTTGTGCTCTTACCATCTGACATAATTTCCAAACACATTGCAGAGAAATTAACAGGGAGGTGGCATTTTATGTCATTCACCTATCCAAATCACTTTGGCTTTGGATAAATTAAGATAAAAGGAAACATCTGGAAATGTTTTGACTATACATCCCAGGTGGCCTTTGCAAAGGTGAGTGCACCACCAAGAAAAAGAGATGCCTACTACAAAGTTTATGCACTATGATTTTAATTATTATTATTTTCTTTAATAATTTGAGAATTTGGACTATCAACATTAATTGGTATAACAATCAATTTTTATCTCCACACATCATCTGTTTCCTTTCGCTTCCTTTTTGTAAAACTCTCCCCGTGCAAATACAGTGCTCTGGTACTCTTCGTTTTCAATGTGTTTTCTACACTCTTCCAAAACTTGTCAGAAAATCACTATACAACAACTTTATATACTCAGCTATTTTTTTAAATTTGCTTGCTCAAATTAACAAATTTTCTCTAAGCAGAGCAAAAAAGGCAAAAGGACAGTCTTAATTGTTCCTTCTGGTTCTTCTCAGTTCTGTACTCTTTTTTTTGCCATTTCTTTACTTCTCACTTCCAATTTGAAAACACGTATTTCCACTCAGCCAAAGAGTAGTTCTGTGTTTATCAACACCTCTCTCTTTTTTCTAATGCAAATGAACATTAATTTATTGCTCCTAGCAGGACAATAAATATTTATATTGCCTGGAAATACGCTTCTTACACATTAGAATGAAAGACAGAAACTAGGGCTCTGTAGAAAGATAACTAAACTTGACAACTACACAGCACTTTTAGTGAGAAACCTACCTTGCCTACATACTGGTAATCAGATCCTGTGTATTCCTCTAAGAGAAAAAACTGGTTCCACATCCAGCCTCGCTTCTGGCGGTGAATTGCTTTTCCATCATTCCCTGATGCACGTCCTCCAAAACTTTTGGGTCTGAGATCAGGAGTCCTTCTGAACAACATTTCTGTATGGCAGGGATGTGTGAGCCACATCCAGAGCAACAGAAGTAATAGGACTTGCTGTATTGTCATAGTTTTCCACTGCTAATGCTCTTCAAGCTGGTCAGCGATGGAGTCTAAAGTTTTCCTGTTCTTAACTTGCTTCTTATGCCTCTAGTTGCTGATGCAGCCAAGCAGTTGCCAGCAACTCATCTCTGAATTGTACATAGTATCCAGAACCTGAAAGAAAAGAGAAAAGACACACGGTAAATTGAAATGCATTCACTCTCTAGTCTTCAACATCCCCGCTACCGTACCCTGCAGATCCAAAACATTCTGACATAGAAAGGAACCTGGTTAGGAATATACAGATTATCCAGTCAGGAAGAATGTTGTGAATATGTTAGGCAGCTGCTTGCAAAACACTTCCTAAGAAAGAGTAAGAGTGACCTGAGATGATCAACTATTTCCCCATTAAAACCTTTCAATTTAGAAACCTATAAGAGCGTTTATATAGACTGGCAGAATCATATTGCTGAAACTTACACATTAAGTACTGCTGCCTTTGCTTCAAATGCTTTTTGCCCGAATTGATTTACAAGAATTCCAGTGTTTTATTAATCTTACCATCAAAAGAACTGAAGAGACAACACAAAGCAGCTTGAAAAAGGAGAAAATGATAAAACACCAGTTCTCCAGAGTGTTTTAAATGGTAAAAAGAGAACATCACATGCATCAGAAGAAATACAACATGACAAGTAGTAAACTTTTAAATAGAGAAAGTTCTGCAGATGATCTCGCAATATAGAGCGATGCAAACTTAGCCTTACAATGTAGGAAGCATTTAAAAACTGAGAGCTGGCTTTGCAAGTATATTGAATAACTAATTTTGGAAAGTACTGAAATTAATCTCCTTGTGGGAAGTGATACTGCAGAGAGAAGGCAAGCCTCTTCTAATTCATCTTTGTTTCATCTCCACCCCCTTCTTTTTTTTTCGGTTTTGTATTGTTTTATTTTTGTTTTTCCTTCTTCTGACAGATCCATGGTGTATTTCAGCAAGATAAATTTAGTCAGATTCACGTCACTTTACTTCCAACCCAGCATTTAAAGAGTAACATTATTTGGTAAATGTTTTCTCCACTAAATCATGAAAATCTATGATTTGTCTTCTTCATCGGGTATAGTTTCTGCAAATTTTAACCAGGGTGGTTTGTTTTTTGGTTTCAGCATGCCCACAGAAAACAAAATCCATGGATTTATACAAGTTCCTTGTATATTCTTCCGCATGTAACGCAAAATTCAAGAGGTAAATAACTTGGGTTGTTTTTACTCTTCTTTTCAGATTTTGATTGATAGGTAATATTGCCCACTGTAGTCCTAGGTGTCCTCTGGTTTAGAGAGCATTATATTGTAGCTCACTATCATCTGATTTTTTTTTTTCCAATTTTTTTTTTTTAAAGTAGAGCTATGTAAAACTTTCAGCTTTTTTCTGTGCTTCAGTTTGATACTGATTGTTCTACTCAAGATATTTCCAGTAAGCCTGTGTTGATTAAAAGAGTCTGCAATACCATTTCAGGGGGTAAGAGTGGAAACCCTGTGAAATGTAGTGATTTCTTACAGTTAAAAGACTCTGCATGTGGGTGTGTGAGCGTGTCAAAAACTAAACAGATTCAGCTCAGGAACCAGCTTTTGTCTTCAGCATTGAATTCTTTAAGAAGAACATTTCTTTCTCCTTCAACGTTTAGAAGACTAAGGAACTTCTCAAAACCACTGCTTTCAAGGACGTTACCCCTAAGGCTGTTCACCGTATTCCACAGATAATCATGTCCATTTGACTAAACAAACACCAGGTTATGTATCACTTCATTTACCACTTCTTCCTTTTCCTAAAACTTTGACATTTTTGAACTTCCGTTTGTGAACTTTGAAAACCGTCCAGAACAATCTGTTCTAATATAAACCATAATATAAATTATTTATCATGACTCCTATTTATATTCTTTTGAAACGAAGGTACACTGAGTGAGAGAGGAAGACTATAAAACATTTCTTAGGTACTTAGAAATATTTCTTCTCAAAGACCACATGAAACTTGAAATTAGCTCTACAGAATATTATTAGTTTCCTTAAAAACTGGAAAGCTACTGAGTCTTTTCGAAAAGGAGACCTGACATTTTCATTTTTTGGTGTGGGCTTTTTTTTTTTTCCTTTTTTTCACTTGCTTTTTGCCATCAGTATATATATATATATTCCATTATTCACACATTATTATTTGATGTAGAAGTGTTGTTAAATTCCTCTTGGGAAATAAAGTTTCAATATTAGTGGTTGTTATTGAATTTCCTTCTTCTCAAATTAGGTCAGTAGAATGAAAGCTCACATGAAATCTGTTAAAGTTACGAAAGTAGCTAATGCACAGGGACTTGGCAAGCACGGCTGCTTAATGGATGCATGTACCAGCAAGGCCTTTTCCCTCCTTTGAGACTCCTGCTGGAGTCCAGCATCCTACTCTAAATGGTTGATAGCAATCTACACTAAAGCAATAACATTTACTGTTAAAAATAAGCTAGTAAAGAAGAAAAAAACAGACTGAACTAATAACAATTAAATAAAAAGCACTGAAATAAAGGAAATATTTTCAAAGTAGGTGAAGGAAACCATTAAATATATAAGTGCAGAAAATAGAAGTCCCCATTCTGCAATACGTTGCGTATTTGGATTCTGTGCTACCCTGCAAGAGCTGGAAGAGTCAATAGAAGATACGTATATCATCTGTTTGTTGTTGTGTTGGTTTTTTTTAATTACCTGGATATCTAATTGGAAAAATGTCTAAATTTTGGTGAAAATCTAAATCTTAGAAGAGGGTCTGAGAACTCAGCAGAAATGTAATAGTCTTCCTGGGTTCAAGTAACTATTCTTTTTCAAGAACTGAAATATTTTTAAATAGCTTTAGGTAGTTTGAAATGAAATTATTTCACCAGTGTTTCTTCTCCTATCTGCCTCTACTTCTTCTTCCAGAGGACCACTTCTCAGCTTTTTCCCCACAATAGCAAAGAAACAAACAAGCTTTCCAAAAAACTATCAAAGATGTGAAACGTTCCATATTTCTGTGCAATTTCCTTCTAAATTATATTAAACTTACTACAGAGGAACATTGTGTCCAACCCTACTCTTGTTTATACAGGTCTCTATTTTGGAATTATTTTTAATAAGTTTTCTTGGAATAATCTCTAGGATGGAGGAGATATATCAATCATCATGGAAGCTATTAGTTATTTCCCTAGTAGCTTTCAGCTAACAATTTAAAATCAATTAGGCAGCTGTCACTTTCTTCAGGTTAATCACTTCTATATCTCTCTAGAGATAGAGAAGAACTTGAAATAAAATGTTTTAATGCAATTCCAACTGTATTCATGTGATTTCAAATGTTTTTTTTGCAAAATTTGGAAAATACTGTATTTTGTTTGCGCAGTCATGCAACCTCCCACTAATAATACTAAAACATGTTTCATACCATTTAAAACTTATGAGATATAATAGACACATAAGATAGGCCATTAATACCTATAACTGATGCACTTCTCAGAGTTCCATTTACTGGTTGCTCTAGGAGGTTGATCTTTTACAGATAAGCTGTTACTAATTGAGTAAACGATTTCCTCTTTTTGTCCATCTTTCTGCATTAATGTATAGCTGGTTTTGAGGTCAATAGAATTAAATTTGGAGTAAAAATTCTAATATATATTAAAAGCTTGTCTAGTGCTTTAGAGCAGCAGGTACTTTAAACGGACACCTTTGCAAGAGATTCTTCTAAACGTACGGAAACATTTCCTTCTCTAAGTGTAATGTAGGCATATTTTATCCCTTAAGGCAAAAAGAAGGCAATACTTTTAATAAAGGTTTTTAAGAGTACTTGAAACAAACAAATGAGCTATTTCACATGATCGGGTTTTTAATGCATTCTATTCTCATTATTCCTTGTATGACAGATTTATGTTTCTTGCTTTATCTATTATAACCAAATGGAGTTGCCTAAAGCTGTTCATAATGTAATTGCCTAGTTCTGAATTAAGAAGATAATTGGCAAATTGTCAATAAGATGCTCATTTAATAGCCTCCAGCAAAACACACACCGCGGTGACCACGCTTTGAGTTACTAAATTATAACGTGAGTTTGCCAAGTAGTCAGCTATACCTTTGCATTTTAGAACTCGATTCTCTTTATGAAGTCTGCAACCCTTGATCCACTTAGGAACTTGAATTCATTCTGCATAGTTTGATGCTAAACTAAAAAAGGCAACTAACATTTCAGGAATTATGTGGGTTAATTAATAATAATAGTCATATTTCCCAACTGTCGAAACTTTCACTCAAATGAGAATTTTTCACATTATTTTCATAGCTCACAGGGATAAAAACTGAAAAACAAGGAACAACGGGAAAGGAAATACTGAACATTATAATGTTTGCTACAAAAGTTCTATTTTAGGCAAAAGAGAAATGACATAAAAGCATAATTTATGCCTTATTTTAAGCATATTTATATAGCACAAATCTTAATTGCTTTTAAAAGAATAAGTTAACATGGACTACATTAATTTCAAAGTGGATGGTCCCCCCCTCCTTCAGATAAGGTCTGTGCCAGTCCTCTGTCTCCCTCCATAAGATTCCAAAATTATGCCATCGATTGTCTGCTATATTCTCCCAGACAGGGGGTGAATTTCTCTTTCCTACTCCACCCTGAATTCATCGCATGGACTCCTTCCTAAATGATTATCCACTTTGTGCTTAGCCCATAGCCACGCTACCTTCTAAAACATCCACATTCTATTACTAGCAGATTTATTTTTTTTTTTAAAAGAAGGCAGTCTTCTACTTCATCTATAAAAAAATCCCCAACCCAAAACCAATTATAGCTTTTAGTATCTGATTATACTTTTTCCCTTTCCTTCCCTCTTTGTTTATTTAATTTAAAAAGCTCAAACAAAATCACCTCTCACAATTAAAAAAAAACAACACAACACCAAAACCAACCAACTGTACTGATATTTAGCATGCATGCTAAGCAAAAGGGGAAGAAAGTGATGGTGGGGAGGAGGGCATTCTAATTCCCATTCTAATGGGAAGAAACAGCAAGCAACATGTTCCAGAATGTTGTTTTTCTTCTCTGAACAAGTATAGAGTAGGAGGAAAACAGGGATTTATCAGATAAACTAAACCTTTTTGTAGCACTATAACATTGTCATTTAGATAGAAGAGCATAGGCTGAAGAGATTTTGTTAACACCCCATTTTCTTTTTCTTATTCATTACATTCTATCTTTGACAGCCCATGATTTTTCTGGAAATGAAAAGATCAGAAAATTCTGTCTGGATGGTGCCAAGAGCCAAAATTGAGAGCTCACTGAATATCTAGACCTGGAGACTTAATATTCTTTCTCCTTGTACTGAAGGGTTTTCCTGAGCAGGGTGAATTGTAATGAATAATGCCGAATGGTTATGAAAAAGACATTCTTTTTCCTCAAGGGCAGGTGGAATTTTAAATCTCCTAGTCTTTGCTATCCAATGCTTTCACCTGCCAGCAGACTCTAAGCCTTATTAGAGCAACAGAATAAGCACAGAAGCATGTCAAATATCTAAAAAGTCACCATAATCTCATCAGGAGTTTATATCTTCAGCTCAGGCTGAAACCTTACAGCTTCAGAGAGCAGAGGCAATTCACTAAAGCATAAAGAATTGGGGGCACTGGGAGATCGTGCCTGCTTAGAAAACTGTGTAATTTAATAAACTGTTCATTGATGTCTACACAGTGGCTCCTCAAACTTGTGTTAGTGCCTGTAGCATGGATAGTCCCATTCCTGCTAATTAGATGACAGCAGAAGGATTACATTCTTTCTTAGCAGACAGGAAGGGATAGAAACAACCATTTCCAATAGAAGCTCGAACTGAAATGTAAGAGAGGATCACATTTCAAGAAAGCTTGTTAAAGGATATGATTGTCTCTCTCACGTTTATTAGAATAAAAGTGGAAGTATCGAAAAGTGCACTTTAGTATTCACAAATCCCATAAATGTTGTATTTGACATTAAAAAAATTAAATCTTGAATGACAAGAAGGTGCATTTGCATGCATTTGAAAATTTTTACTATAAATATTTCTTAAGGTGCTTGGAGTTTCACCCTGTGTTCAACTCCTTTATAATTAATTATTTTATTATGTAAAAAAGTTCTGCTATGGTTCTTTGTATTGTTCTCAGTTTATATAGAAAAGTAAAAGCCTCTTCATGCGGTGACTGCAGTTTATTGGGCTGGGATCACCTGAAAGTGTGAAAAAAAGGTATTTAAAAACACAGGGAATAGAAATATCATTTATTATACTGGTTTGGGTAAAATGACCAGGCTGGATGAGGCTTCGAGCAATGTGGTCTAGTGGGAGGTGTCTCTGCCCATGGCAGGGGGGGGTGGAACTAGATGATCTTTAAGGTCCCTTCCAACTCAAGCCTTTCTATGATTCTATGATCACAATTTCTTCGCCTTTATTGAATCAGAAATATAGAACCTCCTTTATAACTTGTCTATAAGTTGTTTTAAATGTTCAATCATTACAAGAAACCTCTTAAGAATATCCCACATATACGGACAGCGTATAATAATCTGTAGCCTTTTGTGCCTAACATTATACTACCCACGGTGCATTACAACAAGATGAACAGGCATTCAGCTTCAGCAGTATAGTATTTGATATTGCCTACGCAATGTGAAACTATCAGATGTATGACGTATACGTGATAAGAGCTTAGATCACATCCTACTTTTTCCTAAAATGGCACTTGCATTATTTTCAAAATCAGTTTTACATCAGGATTAACGATAAAGACCTTTCACTTGACATTAATGAATAAACAATATAATAATAAATAAAAGGATGTCTCTTGACTAGTTTTGAAAAGAGATACCTGCTCTTAAGTAGCACATCACCCTTACAATACGGCATCACATATGGGTACGGTAAACTGCTGATGGACACGGGGTGATTAGAAGCCTTGGAGGTAAGGATATTTTCTCTTAAGAATATTTCTATGTGCCGTAAAACTCCACCAGCACTGCAATTATACTGACAGAGAGCTCTTCACACTCGGCAAACATCCTTGATACATACACTGGCATGGCTGTGTAAGAGCACAGAGGTGAATTTTGATCAGATAAATGAAATTAGGCATATTCTGACCCTGGGTTTCGTACTAGTATCAAGGCTGCTCTGAATGCCTCCTGCAATATCTGTATAGTTCTGCGCTTTATACAATCCCTGTTACCGCCTCAGTCTTCAAGTTAAGAGAGATTAGGCCAACACAACAGATTCTGTCGGACTAGCAAGCTTAGCTAAAAAGTCAGATAAACTTTCCGATTTCAGAAATATTATGAGTGAATCTGATGATATTTAAGACCATTTTTGTAAAGCACAACTGGTTTTGACATGTCTTGCATGGTTGCTGGTTATACAGAGATGCCTATGTTGGTTTGCTGGTTTTCTACATACTGTATTTTAATGGTTATATTTTTTGATGTTGACCACAGCATCTGAGAAAATGGTAATTATATAGGTCTATTATAGAGATAGTCTGAAGACAGTTACTGAATTTGTGGTGAAAGTCAGGAAGAAAGTGCATACTTTTCTCATCCAGATGCCATCTACATAGAACATTACTTGACAAAACAAATACTTTAAAATTACTATTTCAGGGGGAAAAAAAAAAAAAGTCAATATACTGAAGAACACCTTCATAACGTGAAGAGGAACTCATCCCAACAAAAACAGATCTGGAAAAATGGATCACCAAATTCTACATGTGGTTTTTCCGCCCCCGCCCCATAATGCAACACATTTCACACTTTTCTGGAAAATACATGGGTGGAAATCAGCAACCATTTCACACTAGAATAAACCTGCAGAGGTAATTGATGAAGGGCTGCACCCAGCTGCCACCGGGGATATATTTTGTTCAAAGCAGTCATTCCATCTCTGATTTTTCCCTCCCAATCTACAAGGGAAACCAACAAAACACCTTTCAAAGATAAACCTGGAACAGAACTTCAAAACTAAGCTGGAAGCGAAAAACAACAGACTAAAATAAGTTGCTGGTTTTAATGAACTTTATCATCTCTCTTTGTTCCCTTCTAACCTCTATGTGTCTGCAGGTTATAAACTACCTAACTCTCTCTTTCCTTTGAGAGCTAAATATCTTTTTCTCCCTTTCAGCACCCTTCTCATACAAGTCTATTTCATTGGTGACAAATATATTTGTATATATTTCTTCAAAGAGTTCATGTAATTGATAGCTATCTAATTAAAGTTAGAGAAACTGTCCTCAACTTTCGTTTAGTCAAATCCATTTTTTTTTTCTATTTCAGATCTCAAAAAGGGCCTCTACACCTAAAATATTTTTTCTTCAAACACAGCCAGACAGACTACTAAAGTATTTTCAATTTATGAAAAGCCATACCTCACGTGTAAGTCCTTGGCCCATTACAGCTACAGCAAAGGTAGTAGTCTTTATGGTGCTCATTACTGCATCTCAGATGCAGAGAAAGAATATACTCTTTTCTATTACTCTAATGAACACCACAATAAAATATAATTCTATTATTCTAGTTTATTTTTCTAGACTATATGAAGAGGAAACTTGAGCAAAGATGAAGTTATCAACTGAGATTCCAGAGCAAGTGACAGGCAAGGAGGCAAACTGCATCTTTTGAAGTCTCAAGGTACAACACTGAGTGGTCTTTCACTTACCTTCTTCTGAGAGGTTTCTATTCTGTATCCCATACTCCTGTACCCTGTTTCAAGCCTATTTGATGAGGTCATCAAGTTTATGAACAGTAATGGACTTACTCGAAGTCAAGTGAAATCATTCAGCTGCTCAGTGAAGGAGGTGTGTGTGGCAGACAAGGAAAAAACCTAAGCTCCCAGCTGTAGGATAAAGTTATGCTCTGCAGAGCTATAAATACACTGCAATTATTATATCTGTATAACTCAAGTAATAAAGCACTGTCATAATTCAGTTCGGACTTAGGAGCAACTAGAAAATGGATTAACAAGCAGAATCTCCTTAGTTCACAGGAAGATTAACAATGTTTAACTGAAATTCTCTGCTATTATGTGAGAGAGGATGTACAGACCAAGAAATGCCCGTGTGTCACTTTCAAATATGAATAAAATTAATTTAAAACTTGGTGCTGGACGTTATTAACGTTTGTGAGACTCCTTATGAAAAGATGAAGGTGGTAACATATTAAAGCATAAATGCCAAGAGCTGATAAATAGGAGAATGAACCAGACAACGTATACGGAACTGTTAAAGAGGTAGATGGGAGAGACATTGTTCTCCAGAAAGAAGCTGCTGAAAACTGGAATCACTGAAACAGTAAATGTACAGAAGACCAAAACTATCTGCAAATGAAGAAACCTGTATGTTTGATAAAGCAGTTAGTGAAGGTGTGTGGGTAAGCATGAGCAGGCCTTGTCTTCAAAAGATAGGAGGTATGAAGCAAACTCAGGAAGCCATTTGCAGTTAGCAAACAAGCAGCTGTATCCTGAAGGTCTAAGCGTGGTTAACAGTGTCTGGAAAACGAACAGTTAAACAATGTACATACTGGCAACAGGATAAAGTGGAGAGCGAGGATAAAAAAAAAGACTGTAGAGAATCAGTATCCTGAACAATACCATCTGATTATAGATAAATTTGTTCTTAGGTGAGCTGCAAAAGGAAGAAAATGACAGAATGCCTGGGAAATTTCCCAGACCTGGGAATTCATCTGAGGTGTTTTCTGGTGGTCTGCATGGACTGCCTGAAGGAGGAAAGCTGACAGACAGATCCCTAAGGAAAGTCTACAGGACCTGAGGTTTTGAATCAAAGTATTGAGTTTACTGGTGTGGCCCAGAGTATGTTAAAAAGAAAAACACTTCAGCTACAACTGTGGTATTAAATTCTCTTTTCCTCTAGTTTGTCCTATATCAGGGCATTAAGCCCGTTACATTCTATGTGTAGGTTAAACATTGGAAAACACACTTTAGAAATTGTTAATACAAGAAAAGAGGATTTGCTTAAAAGGTAAGAGGGTTTTTTTGGGTTGCTTGCTTGTTGGTTTGGTTTTTTTTCCTCCAGCATACTTTCTCTCCTAAGTGTGACTTCATTAACTCCCAAATGATTCCCAAATTCATGACAGATGGCAGCTAACCAGGCAGAGATGTTAAGCGAGACCATTCCTCTCCAGAAGACTGTTCTGATCACCAGGTCTTAGGATCTCTCACCGACCTTCCTGCTGAAACTATTCAACACCGTAGACTTTTTCATAGTTGGTGAAACACAGAAAAAAAGGTAAGAGAGAATGAAAGCTTCCCAGTAGTCGTGCCATTGAAGAAGGCCTCAGAGGAAGTAAAACAAAAGCCAGGCAGAAGATTATCAGATAGTTGTTTCTGATCTGCATTCCAGCAGTCTCTCACTGCTCTTGCCTTCTGCTTGCAAGACCAATTACTATGTTCATGAAACACACACATAAAAGAATAAAACAGTGCTTTCATCAATCATTTTCAAGGTGCATAACACATTTTCAAAACATATTTTGACTCCTGTAAGACCTCATTTTTTCCTGTAACAACCACAAAAAGCTCCGACTACTCATGAATTTCAGGTTAGTCTTGTTTTCTATTTAGGAACATAAAAATCGAAGTGCTCTAAACACGCAGACACCTGAACAGGTTGCTCATGATCCTTCTGACAAAAAAGATTGTCCTCTTTTTTTTGCCCATCTCCCCAGTGACCACTATTGCTCTGAAACAATCATCCAACAGACCAGAGGAAACTGTTTGACAATACTCAACAGAGTCTAATCTCCATTGGGTACTGTTTTTAAGTTTTTGGGTTAATTCTTTTTCTTCCCCGTGACAGAATGGTGTCATCTGCATAGCAAATTAACTTTGTTTTGTAACATCCTGGAGTAAAAAGAATGAACTTTCAAAAGAAATTTCATACACAATTTCCCAGAGACAGTATCAGACAATAAAAGGGATTTTCTACTTTTAGTGTTTGCTTTTAGTATTCGTACCAGTGATTAGAAGGTGAGAACTCAGGTAAGGATTACTTTGGTGATAGCTGTTAAATTTTTGTACTTACAACAGTTTTTGGACAACTAGACTTCTAAGTTGGAACGCTGGAATCGAGAGAGTAGGAAACAGCAGGAAATACACAGCAGGTACAGTGCCTAGCTGTTTTATTATAAACTAGCATTTGCTGGAGTTTTAATCTTTTTCACTCAAAAGAAAAGAGAAGTTCTTTTGGAAAAAAAACTTTGGAGGAAACGAAGAAATTACTCATATAAGCAAAGCAATGGTCTGTAATTTTTGAAATCATCAGGAACTAGAAATAACATAAAAAGCTCAAGATGAAAAAAAAAAAGCTGGAGGGGTACAGATAAAGTTAGATATTTTGGATAGATTTTCATGTCATGCTCTTCTTTCTTGATACAAAATTTGGAGCTTCCAAACCCCCTTGCTTTCTAACACTCCTCACCGAGGTGAGAGGCTAGGTGCGGCTGGGTAAGGATTCTGAGATAAAAACCCATTAACAACAAAGGTGTTATTAAGCAGCATTCTTCATTGCAGCGCTGGACAACACTGGGGATTCTCCACCATGAGTGCTCCAACAAGTTAGCACTTGTTGGGTTTCCTTTGGTCATGGAGTTAGCTCATCCAACCTTTGGCCTTGGGATGCTTTAAGATGGTCAGTTGAAATTAGTTCCCAGGTGTTTATCCTAACACTGGCATCTTCCTTTGTGCTTATCTTGAGGACTTGAGTCCCCGTTATCAGTGGCCCTCAGGAAACTTAACCAACCATCCCAGGACCTATTTGTTCCCTGCTAGGCAGGGCTTGATGAACCATCACAAGCCCTGTTTAATGGTTGCCAGGCAAGAAGTTGCAGGTTTTGTGTAAGTGAGGCTTAAGAAAGGAATACAAGTAAAGGATAGTAAGGGAATACAAGTAAGAAATATCAATCCTTTCATTCTCAGATGAATTCTGTGAGATAATCTTAATTTCATGCAGGGCTTTGGAATCAGGATTACAAAACGAGCTCTTCAGACAGCAATGGGAAGTGCTATCTGAAAAGAAGTTAGACAGCTGATAAAGTTTTGAATTAATCATTTCTGGGTGCAGTTACTTGATAATTTTGTTTCTATGTATATACAAACTTTTCAGACATAGGGATATTTATTAGATTATTAGAAAAATACCTGTTTTGAAGGGAAACTAAGAGAAAACTAAAAACATTCAGGACTTGCATTTGCTTTTTAATTTACAACGTATTATTAATCCTGTTCACTATTCTTTTTCAAGTAAAACTTCTATTCTATTTCTCTGATAAGTCCCCTCTGATCAACTGTGCTTCATTTGTTCTGTCAGGTGTTTTTCTCATTTTGGTTGTTTGTTGGTTTTGGTTGGGTTTTCTTTGTCATGTTTGTTGTTTTTTTTTTTTCCTGTATCACTATACTCACAGGTTCCTTCTACGTGGCTGTAAAGTAGCAACCAATGTTAACTCTCCAACGAACAATAACCAGCCATCCATGGCCACTGAGTTGAACCAAGTGAGGCCATCCTTTGCCTAACATCTCTCCTCAGCCCAAACTGAAAATGCAAAGCTGCAAGGGCCTCTAGTAAGTAGAGTCTTTGTCCACGCCACATCAAACTGACAAGGAGTCCGCTATTTCACTCAAATGATTTTCCAACTGAACCCACAAAAGCCAGAAAAGAAAATGGAAATGCTGTATGTGTTGTGACATTTATCTAGCAAGCAAACAACTGAAACAGGCTGGAAGATAACTTCAGGATACTGCATTACAATAGCAAAGTAACTCTCACGGTTAAGTGACAATGATTTCATGTTATAGGTTTATCCAATTCCTTCTTTTGTTAAGCAAGAAACAATTTTAATCAAATTTATTTATTTCCACAAATCACAGAATCACAGAATGTCTTTGGTTGGAAGAGATCTTCAAGATCATCTAGTTCAACCTTTGACCAAACACTGCAAGCTCAAATACAGTTACCTAGAAAAACAGTAGCTTTCCTGACAGATTCTGGTGTAGGATGACATTTATCCCAGTTAAACTCAATTATTTATACCAATATACCCGATTTACTGTCAATTCTGTGGTTTTATGTAAGTAAAGAAATTATTTTATGATGTATGCCATATTTATAAATGTTTCAAATTAAATCTTCTTTTCTGTATCTTGAATCTAATATGAATAAATTACTATTCTAATCAGAAACCATATATTTATAGTTTAATTATAACTGGAAATCAATTAGGAGTCAAAAATACTTCTGTGTGAAAAATGCTGTCTATTTGTGTTTAATGTGATTGAATAATAATTGTACAAGAGAAATGCAAGCCATTTAGCTTACTGGAATTCTTTATGCCTGTCAGTTACGATATAGCCTCTGGATTTTGTTTCTTTTTAGAATTAGGACTGTTTCATCACAGTATGTGCAGGTAATAATTTAACTTAAGATTTCTTTTTAAACAACAGCCGTATTTCACACGGAGAACAAATTATTGGTGATTAATGATGTATTGAACTTCAAGGCTTACAGAGTACAAAGCAATTTTTTTCTACAAAAAGTTTTAAAGTGTTTTTAGCTACCTTGTACTGTTCTATACGCAAAATTTTAATCATACTTCTGAGTTAGTGATGCTGTCTTAGGCAATATGGACCTATTTTTCTCTATAGAATATTTTCCTGTCTAGAACAGTACTTGAAGAGAAATGTCTCTTTTAAAGATCACAAACAGGTAACCATGAGGAGACTGCAAAAAAATAATTCTCTAATTCCAGGAGTCAATAATGTACTCAAACAAAGTGTACTCAATGATAAATAGCCTTCTCAACCCATCCTATAGCCTCATAAGTGAAAAAACCAATGATACAAACACCACTCGGTTCGCTGAGAAAACTGCCTTGAACAAAGGTGTTATTTTTAGGACAACAGGAAATTAAAAGCTCTCCCATATTTAAAGACAAACCCCTTCAAATCTGCACATGTGAAATATATGTGGCATATGACCAAGGTATTTTACATAGAATTCCTTGACACTATTTGTAGTGTATAGTGAATAGGTACAAAAGATTTCTGTAAAACCATTAGTACTTCAAGATACTCACTCAGCTATGGCCAAAAGAAAGCAAAGAAATCTTATCACTTAACCCCACTAGATGTTTATCAATAATAAGCTAGGATGCCTCAATTCATTTCCCTATTGTGCTGATTTTGACTCGGACAGAGCTAATTTCTTCACAGTCACTCATATGGTGCTGTGGTTTGGATTTGTGATGAAAAGCGTTGGTAACACAGAGAAGCTTCAGCCATGGTTGATCAGTATTTGCAGAGTGTCAAGACCTTCTCTGCTTCTCACCCCACCAGTGAGCAGGTTGGGGGTGCACAAGAAATTGGGAGGGGATGCAGCTGACCCCAACTGACCAAAGGAATATTCCAGACCATATGATGTCATGCTCAGCACTAAAAGTTGGGGAAAGAAGGAAGGAGGTGACTGCGTCTGTCTTCCCAAGTAACCACTACTCCTGGAGATGGCTGAGTACCTGCCTGCCAATGGGAAGGAGTGAATTAATTCTTTATTTTGCTTTGCTTATGAAGGCAGCTTTCGGTTTCTCTATCAAGCTGTCTTTATGAGTTTTCTCACTTTTATCCCTCTCTTTCTCCTCTATCCCACTGCAGGGGTAGTGAGGGAGCAGCTGTCTGATGCTTGGCTGCCTACTAGGGTTAAACTACAACATCCATACCTCCCCACCACCCCCTCTGTCCCAGAAAGCTCTCATAAATAAATGTAATCTTTCAGGATAACAAGTACCAGATGACCTATACATCTTCATCAACAGACTCCTTCAAATCACTTGCAGAGAGAGAAGCACTACAGAAGATGACAGAACTATAATGTAATAGACTCTCCTTGCCATTCTTGGGTTGCAAAGTACTCAGGAAAATCTGAATCTAATATCTTTTTTTCTAATACTATTGTCTAAAAACTGGCTAAGAAAAAAAATAAATCCATAAAGGTACAGGCGCACGAGTACACATACAGATACAACAGAATCATAGAATAGTTTGAGTTGGAAGGGACCTTAAAGCTCCAACCCACCTGCCATGGGCAGGGACACCTCCCACTAGACCAGGTTGCTCAGAGCCTCATTCATCTTGGTCTTAAATACTTCAGATACCTTCTGTAACAAATATTGTAGGAAGTATCAATACAGGAAACGGTGAACATCTGTGATCAAAATTACTCCCAATGGAGCAAGCCCATCTCCTTCCAAAATACACCATGACTTAACTAGTAACTAAAGAATTATTGTTTTATCCAATCTGCTTCGATATTTTTACAGAGTGACATCCAGCTTCTCACTTCTGCAAGATTTACGTCACGCTGAATCTCTGTCATACTGCTACAAACCCAGTTGTGGCACCTGCCAAGAAAAATGCAGGGACCCAGTGCTAGTGTCAGCATGGGAAGAAGCCATGCTGAGCATTTAAAGCTTCCTATTCTCATTTGCAGCTTGCTTTACAGTAAAGCAAGCAATTACAAGAAGTTTAGGACTGTAGAGAAACATAGGAGGAAGGTCATTCGAGGTTCTACGTCCATTCATTAAGGTCCAAAAGAAGAATGGTTACTAACTGGAAGTAAATATTCTTAACAGGCTGTAAAGGTCACGTAAGTTAAAAGGTAATATATCCCAATGTTTTAATTTGTTGTTCGGTTTTGCTTTTTTGTTGTTGGTTTGTTTTGTTTTTTTTTCCCTTCTTTCTTATGACTCCTCCTGTTCACTTTTGCAATTTCCATCCAGGATTATTCCTGAGTTACTTGCTCTAGCCTGTATTTTGACTACGGATTTTAATTGGTATGTTGACAGCTATCTCTTCTTTTCTACTACTTTCATTTTATCCCTGTTGCCTCTTTCCGTTCTCTCCCAAACACCTGATTGAGAAAGGCAAGCTAACATAAAAATCTAACGTCAATGAAAGTGTCATATTTATGTTATTAAAATAAAGTCAAGGATCTATTTTCAGTTTCAGCAACAAAAAATCCAGCTACTTCAGTAACTGAAGTATACTTGCTGAAGATGTTCACTGGTTTCACTCAGTGCAAAATGTATATTTAAAATGTATATTACCATATTTAAAGATACAATGAGGATTTTTTCCTAAGTGATGAGAAGCACGGAACTACAACGCTGTAACATAAATACACGTTAGAAAATGTCAAGCAACGATTCCATTTATTTCTTTTAGAGACTATTTAGACACTATAAAGAAAAATAGATACATTAATTCCAATAATGTTATAGGAATGAAGATCGAAGAACTCAAGCGTAATTTTTTCCTGTGCCTATGAAAAACACTTTGAATTTGCAACGTTTTCATCCCATTACTGAATGCAACTCTTTAAGAAAGATGTATGAGAGGAAAGAAAAAATTCCAACCAAACCCACAATGAATATATCAGCTCTAAAAGACAGACTGGTGTTTAAAAAATAGTCATACACTGAATATGATATTGAAAGTTTTTCACCTTTCTGGCAGCTTATGAGGTAAGATATCCAATACCACCTGACCTGATGTCAACAAGAAGTCACGTCACAGAGTACCTAGATCACAGCAGCCATACGGCTGCCGTCATTTTCATCCCCAGCCATGACACGGTGCTTCACGTGTGTCCCTTCTGGTCTGCAGCTGGACAGCAGCCTCTACAAAGCCTCTGTGCTGCAGTGCAGCAGTGCAAAAGTGAGATTGTAAATGCAAAATATGAGTATGAAGAAATAGCAGGCCAAGAAAGAGGTAAAATGGACAAAGCCAAGGCATAAAATGAGAAGTCGGAGACATCTAAGACGAAATAATTCTGTAAGAGTACTAGAAACAGAAGCAGGAGTCAAAACTTTTGTTCAATAGTCAGAGGTGAAAGTGTTTTTACAGATAGAATGAAGGAAGTTGGAGAATATGGCGCATTTTCTCAGCAGCGTAATTTCCGAAAGAAAATTTAAGGCAGATAGCTAATACAATTAAGATTGTGCAGCAAGATGTTATGATCTCAACACTGAAGAGGAAAAAGGATAATTGAAAAACTGCGGCCAGCCTTTGCAAACCTATTAGCTGTGTAACAAGCTGAATTTGCAAACAAGAGCCATGAGACATTGAGAGAAATCCATAACCAATTCCCAGGTGGGAAGCGATGCGAATTCCTTCAGAAGGGAGTGGAATGATGCTGGACAAGGCGTACAGCTATGAGTATGGCAACCCAGTTATGTTAAGTTACGGGACTTTTAAGTGACAAGAGGTTCAGAGAACTCAGCAACCCAGTGTCAGCACCTTCAGGAGTTGATAAAATAAAACCACCTCAGCATGAGAATCAGGCATGCCCAAGTACCACATACTCTTCATTACAAATTACCCATTTTTAAAGCACTGGGCCTAATGAATTTCCTACTACAATAGACCATGAACTGGGTGAAGCAATTTCAGAATAATTAGTCATTCTCTTAAAAGATATATTTTCCACTTCAATTCCACTCAAATTCTTTTTATGATTGAATAATTATCATGCCTTGTGGACAGAGAAGAAAAAAAAATAAATCAGTAAGTGTCTACTATCTTAATGCCAGTGAGGCAAATAGATCACTAAACAGAATTTAACAGTATCATCTGGATCCAAAAAAGAAACTGATATATAAGGAGAATTACTACCTATTTTAAAAAAAAATTAAAAAAAAAAATCTTCTTCTCTACTCAGGCAATAATGGGAAGGGCTCAGCTAAAATAGTAAATCCATTTTTGAATACCGCACCATAAGATATGTGTGGAGAAGTCAGGGTAAAAGAGGAATTGTCATGACTATCCTGGTAAAAGTGAACAGGTGCCTCTAGGTTATAACAGAAAATCATGGGAAAAGTTGCAACTTGCAAATATGTTAAGATGTTTGTAAAAGGGACGGGGGACAATCTGTTATCCATATTTACTGAACACGACAAGAAGTAATGGTTGAGATTGCAGCTGAGGGAAAAAAACTATCTCCACATAAAACCCAGTCTAGTGATTTTTTTTTTTTTTTGGTAACTTTAATGAGGATTACATCTACAGACAGAACTAACACAGATTTACATAGTACAATTCATCTTTTAAGACTGTCTTGGAGATTAACTTCCTTTTCCACCTCTATCCATCCTTAATGCAGTAAGTTCTATACTCAGGAGACCAATCCTGAACTTTATTTACACTGAAAACAAGTAATAAAAAGCTAATATACTTTCAGATACGTTTCACTTCCACACAGTAACTGAACAAAGTATGAGAACCAATTTTTTTGGTCAACCTTAATCATACAGATCCTACTTTGTGAAATAAAAAAAAATAAAAAAAATAAAAAGGTCTGATAACCTAGATTCAACAGAAATTAAGTAACATTTGCAGGCTGGCTTCCACAGCCCTCTAGGGATTAATCATAATTTGAAAAACTAAATGCCTACTCATATTTTGTTTAGTAGTAGCTCACCCTACATTTGCTTTTTCAGAGTTGTCACTTTAGACTATTGGCTTTTCAGAAGTACCTTTTAACATCACCAGCTACAGGAAATACAGCCCAAGGGCCTGTACACACAACGGTTAATGCTTATCTTCCCATCTTACGAAAGGAAAGGAAGATGGAATGATTCCAAGTATGCAGAAGAAAGGCCGTCTGAAAGAGGAAAAAAAGGAGTATGAAAACTGTAATCACACTGCTATTAAGGATGATCTGTCTCCAATATGTTTGATTCTTTTAGATACTTCAGCCATTTCAAATCACGCTTAGCTCTAATGTGATATATCATTTATAATCAAACACAAAAAGTTACATTTCCAAAGAGACTGTGGTGGGAAGAAGCAAAGGAAACAAATCAATATTTTTTTAATTTAGTGAAAAATTCTAAAAAACTTTTTTTTTTTTTTAATTAAAAAAAAAAAAAATCAACATTTTGTTAAGGCTGATGAAAAAGCAATTTACCAATTTGGAAGATCCCAGGAAGTCATCTTCCTTTTCCCACATTTTTTTTTTTTTCATTATGTATTTTCATGTTTTTTTACGTAAACATACTAACACGATACACAGCCAGCGGATAGGGATGAACCTGAGAGAAAGAGTTTCTATTCCTAAATTTTCAAGCAATGTGAAGTGTGAGTTAAGGCAAGTTATATCAAACCTCTGTGAGCTATTCCCCACCTCCTAGCCTTTTCCAGTCTTGTCTACTTAGTTTATGCCTTATGTGTCTGACACACACTTCCAAAAGAGCAAGAAAATTCAAACAGCTAGACCAGTCGGTTTACATAGGTCTGTCTTAATGCTGAAAGCCCCAACATATTACAGAAAGAAGTTTTTGTTTGCTTTTCATTCTTATGTAGCGTTAAATGTGTAAAGCTGTACATCTTCAGAGAACCATATGCCCCAGCGCACATTATGTGTACCCTGAATTATAAGTTTCATCTCTCCCCCATAAACACTTTTTCCTCAATCCTTCCACAAGCAATTATCGTGCTTCAGCACATAACTTCAAGGCAGATGGACGAGTTTTGAACAGGATAAGCATGTCCCATCAGGGTGTCTTTACAAACAAAGGGCCCCAGTGAGTACATGTAAAGCAGCCCAATTAGTAGGACAAATTCCCAAGATCAAGCTGAGGCAGAATGTCGCTGACGACAGACTTATAACTATACTATATGTTATTTGACAATCCCAAATAGTCGAGATGACTTGATTTTATGTTGTACTTGGCAGGTAGTGACAGCAGCAGTGCTCCCTCTCCAGACTGAATATTGATTGTTAGTTCAGTTTACACTCAAAATAAAAACCACTAGTTATGGAATTTTGAGTTATTTCATATTTCACTAAATAATCTTGGTATGCTGTCCAGCTGTCTGTGTAACTCAGAAAATTAGTAGAGTGGATATACTTTAGTGGCTCTTTTTACATTCATTAATTATAATGTACGATAGGGCCAAAGAGAAGGCCTAGCTCTTCAGTGACACTGAAGCCTTTGCTGTTCTGAAAACCACCAGGCAGTGTGAAAACAGATGAGAAACCAGTGCCTAAGCACAAATATGGTTGCCACTCAAAAAATCCCAGTACTTCACATATCTATTAATAGCTAATAAGTGATATATGATTAAAAACTGATTTTCCTTTCTCATTAAATCTTCATAAATTGTATCCATGGTATACTGAAGGTTATCCAAAACCTTCAACTGTACAGCATCAACACTATTGATAGCACTCAATATTCTTACAAACTCCAAAGCATACCATAAACCTCACGTTTAAAAATAAGTAAGAGATCGAAGAAACACAACAACAAAAAAAATATTTGTAAGGATAAGCAAAATATACAGCATCCTAGTATCTGGATGTGTGTACTGATACCTTAGAGATAGTCTGTTTTTATGGGCAGATATAAAGGGACTTATCACATGAGTATTTCTATCAGAACAATTTTTTGCTTCTCCTTGCTAGTGCGCCACGTTGGCTCTTAAGTGGCCTGTTTCTTCAGGGTGTTGCTACTCAAATTAGGTCTATCACAGTTTCACCAATTTTTGTGGATCTTGGTGATACAGTCCAGGAAGAGCATAACTAGAAGTATGAGACACTCATTGGAACAGAAACTTTACATGCCCAGACAGAATTCATGTATTTGTGGTCTTTTTTTTTTAAAAAAGAAAATGTTCTCCGTCAGCTACATAATACAGTTTCTCACAGAGGACTTCAGGCTCCTTTTTTGCCTTTGTAGTGAACCCCAGTCTTATTCATAAGAACTGGGAGTATTCAACTTCTATTTTCCTATATTACTTTGTATCTATGAAAGTCAAGCAGCCATGGTTAGCAGGAAACATAAAGTGAGAAGCAATGAACATAAAAGGTATGTCCCAAGCAACAAACATTACACATGAACACCAAAATATCAGTGCCTGCACAGCACAGAAAGAAAGCAGGTGATCAAGTTCCGTTGGGCAACATTAGGGTGTAAGAAACATTACAAAAGCATTGCTTATCATTTCGGAAAGTTTATGAACAGAAAGACGTAAAGGATAATACAACAATCATTAACATTTTAGGAGTAAAATATGTGTATGAAAAAAAGAGTCACAGAAATAAAAACTTGCAATTTGATTTCCTTTATGATTTTATGTCATAGTTTTCTGTTGAAGATTTAATAATTCTAAAATATTCCGCACTGTTTGACTTACAACACTGTTGCCTTTTTAGTGAGCTAAGATGTTAACACTTTATTAAATATATTATTATATATATTGCCTTGTATGTGAAAAGTTCTGCTTAATGCACCTTGAAGCAAAAGTGCAATTAAGCACTTCTGAGGTAGTAAGTTCAGCCCAGGTTCTCATTTTGCACTTCTCTTTCAGGACATGTTCTAATCACATATATTCTATATAGAATTCATCCGTTCCAACTGGCCTTTGCATTTCACTACTAAAGCAAAATGCTCCTTGTGGTCTTTAGATCAATTAAAAATCAACTCACTGAAAAATACTTACCAGACATCATTAAAAGGTGAAGAAAAAAAATCACTGCCTTCTAAGGATTATGTGAGGGATGAAAATTACCCTTTTATTAAACTGTAGCTGGAAACCAATAAAATGTCTGAAAAAATGAGAGTCCTGTTCACACAGTACAACTAAACACAAATCGAGACAAAGGCTGATAAGGTTGGTGGTTAACATCCAGTTAATATCAGCAGTACAGAGCCATTTCTGCCAGGAAATTGAAGTCTCAGAACGAGGCACAGCTTTGATTAAGCTGGCCAAAGTAGAGCGTGTACATAGCTGCACAATGTTAAAAACAACTTAAATGAGCTAAACTTTATATTTATATGATCAAATCCAGTCAACGGTAATGGAAATCGAACACAAGCTTAAGTAATTGGCAAAATACTGAAGCCTCCCATGCGCAAAAGCACATTAGTTTAACAACGTACCTCAAACTTCTGCAATTTTGTACATCCTCCAAGAGTGCAGTACATAGCAGGAGGTGGATTTTAATCCTCCCCCGTAGGCAAACTCTTTCTCTCTAATTAGGAAGAGGCCATCAGAAATCCACTGACAAGGAGGAGCTTCTGAAGCGCTGCCCAGCCCTGCATCTTCTGGTTCTCCCGACGCACCACCCTTCTGCGTGAACAAGTACACGATATTTCAAGCATGGCCTAATTGACAAGAGCATCTGACTGCTGCTGTTAACCAAAATGTCTTTCAGAGAAAGTACCAAAACACACAGAAAGAGGCAGTGCGAATCAACTCTTCTTTCCTCTCCTTCAGGATTTCTGTTTTTAAATAAGGAACAAGAAAGACTCCAGTTTGGTCTTTTCAAAGTGCAAAAACTGCAGAGTTCTTGTGGATAGCAAAGTGGACTAAAGAAAGAGAAAACAGGAAAACTGATCACGGGTACCGTTCCTTTCTTATATAAATCATCTGTCACAAACTCTGAGGAGCTAGGAAAGAGCTGTAGCCTGGTCTAAGACTACCACAAGACTACTGGAATATCTGGAGATTCCCCCTACCCTTCGGCTGAAGAGAATTTGATTGAATGCTGTTGGAGAGACAGTTCTAGAAACACAGGCTTTAGTTTCTCTGAAATTTTTTTTCCTGCACATGACATTGCAAGGCTCTTGCCAAATTACTCTTAAACTAGGGGGGACGCGGGGAATGTTTTATAATTTTTTAAGGTGGGAGCTTTTCCTCCAATTTTTAAGGAACTATAATTTCTTTTTTCTTTCATTTCCTGAATTTTATTTACAATATAAAAGTGACAATTATCGCCATGTCAGTGTTTCATAGTTTGCTCTGCATCAAGAGATAGATATAAATCCATTGCAGGAAAATACAGTTTTATTTCTAAAGTACACAGACATCATTAAATCAGTTCAACAAAATATAATCTCAGTTTCTGGGATTTTTTTCTCTTTGTATATTCATACCTGTGTTGGGTTATGCCCAGGGGGTTTTGGTAGTGGAACAGGGGGCTACTTCCCATAAGAAACTTGGAGAAGCTCCATTGAATCCAATTTGGACCCACCTGTGGCCAAAGCTGAGACAATCAGTGTCTCTGATAACTACTTAAGAGGGGAAAATTGTTGAGCAAGTTCCTTTTATGTTGGAATTTCTTTGTGCTGAGGAGGAGTGGGACATGGTAGAGACAACCATGGAGACACCCAGGTCCATGAGGAAGGAGGGGAGGAGGCACACCAGAGTAGCTGTTCCCCTTCAGCCTGTGGTGAGGTGGCAGGCTGAGCCCTTGCAGCCCTTAAGAGATCAGTGGTGGAGAAGAATTCCAGTACCTGAAGGGGGCCTACAGGAAAAATAAAAAATCCCCTTCCATAAGGGCATGTGTTGATAGGACAAGGGGCAATAGTTTTAAACTAGAGCAGGGTAGATTTAGAAGGTCTTTCCTGTGAAGGTGGTGAGACGTTGGAATGGGTTGCCCAGAGAAGTTGTGGACGCCTCATCCTTGGAAGTGTTTAAGACCAGGCTGGATGAGGCTCTGAGCAGCCTGGTCTAGTGGGAGGTGTCCCTGCCCATGACAGGGGAGTTGGATCTTTAAAGTCCCTTCCAACTCAAGCTGTTCTATGATCCTATGAAGAATCCCATCTGCAGCCCAAGGAAGACTTCACTCAAGCCTTTTGTGGTATTGTGTCCTCCTCATCCCACTGGAGGAGGATAGGAGTGAGCGAGTGGCTGTGTGGTCGCTTTGTTGCCCACTGGGTGGGCTTAAACCACGACAATATCTCAAAGACAATTTAAATCATTTCTACACTGTAAAAGGTAGGGAGGGAACAAAGGGCTTCATTTGCAGCTAATGTACATGAAGGCTTCCCTCTCCACCTTCACGAGAAAACAACCAAGTTCACTTACCCAAAGGAAAGATCCTTTAACCTAATGCCAAAAAAGTACATAACCTGAACTATCAGTCTCATTACTTGTATTTCAGCAGCCCTCTTTTCAATTTAAATAGCACTTCCTGCTTTGTCCGAAATACTGTCATCTCCAAAGGACAGAGCCATAGCAAGAAACTCATTCAGACTGTCTCTGCAGGTGTCTGAAAGGAAGCTACACCTATGTCTTGTATGGAAAAAGAGAGTCCATGGTTGCTGTGATCCTGTCTTTTGTGACCTTTATATCTTGTTTAGAATTTTTCTAGGCACTAAGGTCCCAAAACATCAGTTACGTATTACTGCAGTTGTACAGCAGGATGAATTTTCTTCTTTTTTTTTTTTTTTTCTTCTTTGCTACCACAGCACAGGTAGCTTAAACTAGAGGGTAGTCATACTAGACATAAATAATTTTGACAGTCAGGAGAACACACTAAATATACAAGTTCCACAGATCAGCAATCAATCTTATCTGACGGACTAACCCCAGAAATGGTTTTTAAAAGCATTTTTTCCTTTTGATCATCTAGACAAGTTCTGCGACAGACACTTTTCAGTCTCTCCTTTATATACCGGATCTAACAGTTTCCAGCATAAATAATGTATTTACTTACCTACCTAAAATTCTAACTAAATTAAGCACACTGGGATTGAAAGAGAAAAGCGTACTATTCAACACGTGTATTGCGCAGAGAGGGCATACAAGGAATTTGACAACTGAGATGAAGGAGTTCTAGCAATTCCACTTCTTTCAAAAACATCCTGAAATAATACTATACAGATTTCATTAAATCATTAACATTCTGATAGGGCTTTTTTTCGCCTCCAGAAGCTCCACAAATAGCAACAGTCACTTTAGTTGACTATGTTTCCTCTTCCCTCTCTATTGATACTCATTATCTTTCCAAGACGCATTCGTAACTATCTACGTTCATTTTTTTATCCCTTAAATTTATTGCACAACCCCTTTATCCACATAAAACTGTCTGCAAATTCCCTTAATCTCAACTCCAAGTTATTTCTGCTCAAATCCTTGGCGAAATCATTCTTTCAACTATAATTGAATATCATGCTTATTTTGCATATGGCTTCCTCCTTCGTTTTTTTGAAGGCTGGTTCAGTGCATTCTCATGTGAATTAAGAGATGCAACCTTTACAACACTTTCTCTCAAAATTTGAAAAGTCTGTTCAAATAAGCACTCAATTAATTTCCTGAAGTGCTTCAGGTATGCATATCAATCAGTCCAAGAAACTCTCTGCCTGTTCCTCCACAACATACACTGACTTTCCGGTTACTTTTCCGCTTTTTTTCACTGTATAAGCACAACCACTGCTCATTGGAGACATTCTCTTTGGTAACTTATCATATGGTACATAATCTTTCTGTATTTTTTGCTTGATTTATTGCCTGTCTCATTCCATGTTTCAGGTGAAGTATGCTGCCTGCCTTACCTGCAGCTTTTACAATTAAATACATTTTTAAAACCCCATAAACCAAATAAAGTCAAAATAAACCAAACAGAAAACACCACAAACTGTCACATATGTAACACAATTCTACTTTTCCTTACTTGAATGTTCTTTGAAGCATTCTGTACTGAGGTTTCACTAAATATAGCCACATTAAAACTACAGTGCCATGCATACGCAAGGCTGTCTTCATCCAGAATAAGATGTTAAGAGGATGAAGTTTTGGTAAATGAATTTCTAGAAAGCTTTTTAAGATTTCATTTTTAAAGACCATCCACAGGTTACCTTGAAATTAAAAAAAATATTGTTTAATGACTAAATACTGACTGTATTTCTCAGTGTAGAAAAATATGAATTGTACTAGGCCTAGAAATTGCAGTTATAGAAAAAGTCTCTATTAGGCCTAGAAAGCAAACCATAGAATGATATAGAAACTGATTTTGTATAGATTGCAAAAGGTATAAATTATATTTTGGATTTAAACATCATTATTATTAGCGTATTATATATGTCATATTACCATCACTTTATACAAATATTATTTAAACTTCACAGCTTTCTATCAAAAAGGCTATGACATATTTAGGTTTATCTTCCTTGTAAGGGAATTCACATACGTGAATTCACTAGAAAGAACAACTGCGAGTCTTTCTTTAGTTAATTCACCTGCCACTTTAATCTTGTGGGCCAAGTATACTACAGAAGACAACAAAAGATACAGAAAGAGAGAGAAGCATTCAAGTGTATTAATTGTCAAAAGAATTTTACTGGGATAAGGAGGGAAAATTGTAAGGAGCACAGCACATACATATATAAAACTGTTGAAGTTCTGTAACCTCTTATATGAATGCTATTCTCCCTCTCTCCTTTTCTGATGTTAGGCAATGGAGTTTTGTCTCCAGCTGACCCTATCCAGAGAAATCACACAATCCTGAACCATCCAAAAGGAATGCTTTAGCTGTTGACTAATTTATCAGTCGCAAGCTGGCACGGCATAAAATTGCACCTCAATGAGTGATTGCTCTTTAAAAAAAAAACCCAACACATTCTAGTGACTAACATTTTAATATATCCCCATGGTAGAAAGCATATCTTGTAGTGATACACTTACACTTTTATTTTCTGTACAAGTATATTAAGCCTATAATACACAACAAGGCAGTCCTGGCCACATGTACAGAAAGTGATGGAAATATCTGATATTGCAAGAATATCCAACTGGAACAGACCTTCCATTTCAAAGGGGTTCTCATTTGATACTCATTTTGAATGATAATATTTCCTCCTTCCGCCGGGAGGATATACTATCAAAATTATTATTTGTCTGGTTGTTTTTCGTTTGTTTTTTTTTTTGGTTGCTATAGTACTGGACCAAAAGTCAAAATTTCAGTCTTTTCTCTAGCCCTGAGGTATAAGCACTTCTAATCTTTATATGCTTTCATACTCCTTGACTGAAAAAACAGTATCATAACAACTCAGAAAATCATAAATTGCAACTGTTCTTCAATGACTACAAGATATTTGGATGTTATATGTACCAGCTATAATCAGTATCTTTCAAAAAGAAAAAACCAAACTAAAATCATTACTTTTGAAAGAATGAGAACTATTTGCTTAAGTAAAACTGAACTGACACCTTGATTTTAATATATTTTTGTATCCAGAAAATGTCATCCTGACTAGTAGTTAGAAATAAAGAAGTAAGCAACTACGGGCTATCGCACAGAAAACTTCTTAGAAAATTGAGTGAGAATGTGATCTGTACTGACTGCAGACATCTACAAGCATTATCTTCAAAAAACACAGGTATTAAACTAGCATTTATTTAGCATAGAACCAAAACCACTCATCTTGCTGAACCCCAGTGAAAATACCAGGAAAATAAGCAGCACTCCTGTGCTGTATTGCTTTTTTGGATGCAGACTGGTATGAATTTTCCCAAGCCAAAATTAGAAAACAAAGTGGAAAACAAGAATGCTAGCACAGGCCTTGGCTTTCTGTTAAATATTACAGCATGCTGAAGTGAATATTGCCTTGAGCTAGCGAAGTAGTAAAGTGTTCTACAGAGATCTAACACACTAATACAATAAAAATCTATTTCCAAGTGCCTTGAACTAGTTAAGTATTTAAGTATTCTACAAAGATTACTGTAGTACAGTCTAAAAATCTATTCTATGTGGTAATTATAGCCAATTTTGGTGAGATTTCTCAAATTGATATTTATAGCAATTCGCTTGAAAAAGATTAAAAAAAAACAACCAAAGAGAACTTTGTCCCGTGCATGACTTTGCTACTTTACAGCCACTATAAAAATTCATATATATATATAACTATCACCATGGGAAGTTATTTTGCTCATAGACATAGAAACTGAGGGCTAGAAAAGAGTACCTCCTGGTTGCATACAGTTATCTTCTTGCCACACGATGGCACCACAAGATTAAAAATATCTGTAGTCGTAAGGTTCCCGACTGAAAAAAACTGCACAAACTTTTCAGGGAATTGCACAAGAAATACCATCACCAGCTGACTTTCCATTTGGTTAGCAAGTTATGAACAGCGTTCTGCTTACTTTGGCTAACTACTGCAGTGTGGAGACATCATAAAGTTGATGAATACAGAGAAAAAAAGCGTTCCTGAAGCTTAAGTTTACTACAAATTGCGAAGAAGAAGCAGTAAACACTCAGAATCTCCTTTTTAAGACATAGAACTAGGCACATATGCCAACATATGAATAAAAACAAAACAAACCCTCAAAAATCAAAACATACATTAAAAAAAACAACACAATAAAAAGTAACAAACAAATTACTCCAAACCTATCAACAGTTTATAGTCTCCCCTCAAGGAAAACTTACAGAAGTTCAACAACTTATACCTTTAGAATGACTCTTTTACTTCACTCAACTTTCCCTCCCAATCGTAATTAAAACAAAAGTTGATCTCTGTGTGGTATATAGTGTGAGAAATAGCGAAGAAATTATATTTCTAGTTTATAGGTTATCTCGTTGTCAAATGAAGGTTTTTCTATTCCCATAGCAAAACCTCATCCTTCACAACGAATAGTATATGATAGGAACACATCAGAGTGCACTAACTGCATAAAACCAAAACCAAACAAAACCCTAGAGCCTTGGGGAGGACAACAAATTTGAAATCACAATTACTTTACTGGCAATAATTTCATGTAGTATATTTCATTCATATATTAAAAAAAATCAACAAAATTTATATTAAAAAAGTGTTCCCAACCTTCAGCCAGAAAGAAACCAAGCATCTCAGAACACAAAACTATTAAATCACTAGCATATTTCTTTAACTCGCTATAATTGCTTCACTTAAAGAGAAAAGACCCTGAACAATGTCAAGATTATAAAAGGATTATTTTGGTGTCAGTCGTTATCATAATCTTCATTGCCAGCATTTCTGATCGTAGAGAAACTTAAGCTACCCTCACAGATTTTTTTCTGTACACCACTTTATTTTAGCTCATACATTTTGAAGCACTAACGGATTACCCTTGAGAAGTCAATGCTTGACAACACATTAGAATCACTGAGATGAATTCTTTTTACTTAAATAGAAATTAATTTATTTCTTTAACATACTATATTTTTCTGCAATCATCATGCCATTATGGCACCACATTTTTTTCATGTTAGTGTGCTGATAACCGATGTCATAATGGTGTCATAATGGTGTCATTATGACTGCTCAGACCAGTTCTAACCTACTTTAACGATAACCAAATAGTTTCCAAACTAGTCCAGAAATCTATTTTTCTGGTGCTGAAGTATGATGATTTTACTTTTGTGCTCTTTTTACTGAAAAGAAAGATTTTAATATGCCCCAGAGCTAGAAATGGACTCTAAACAGCACACGCAAAGTAACAAGGAAAGAGTCACATCACTAGAACGACCCCATAGGCCTGAAAGACAAGACAGCACTGGGTGCTTTTCCAGAGATAGAGCTGGAACCATTTAACTAGGAGCTGTGGGACTGACCCATCTAGGTCGCTTGTATTGCATTACACCTGACTTTCACTGGCTGTCCAAGGGGCAAAACACCTCCAAGCCTCGCACATAAGGACGTACTGGTTGGATCTTGATGAATGCAGCCATGGAGGGAAGAAAAGGCGGCTATTTTTTCTCCTGAATGTACATAACCTAAAATGTAGCAAGAAGTCACTGTTGTGTTAACGCAGGCTTTTTGATCCTCTAATTTAAAAGGCTGAAATATATGAGCTTCACCATTTGTATTTAGCTCCAGCTAAGTGGGTGGTGTTAGAAATGAAAACATAAAAAAAACAAATTTGTAGATGGCTATTTGTAAATTCTGTTCTGAAACACTGGCATAACAATAATAATTTAAACCCCAGAATGTCATGAATTGTAATTATACTGTTACATTTCAGAACTTAAATAATAGATTTCTCCTCTTTGTCACAAATTCTTAGGTATCCAATTTAGCACAGCTCAAGCCCAGTGACCTTTCTTATTCACATTATAGATTCCTAAATTCTCTTGAAGATTTACGCTCATCAAAACTTTAATGGGATTATTATTCTAATACACTATGCCTTAGCTCATCTTTCTTTCATAATTCTCATTGTTCTGACCTCAAATAAAAAGATGGAGGAAACCAAGCCACAATTAGCATACACTTGCAAATAGCACACGTGTTTCAGAGCGGGTTCAGAGCTTTGCTTGTCAAGGATCGGAGGAAGAAATGCACGATTTTGTCTTAATTTCCCATTCTGTACATATATTCCACACACATACTTATGTTTTAAAGAAGAGATCAATTTCTTCTAGTCAACATGATTAAAGACTATTTAAATAACAAAAATAACAGTAATAAGATTTCAATCTTAAGAAAGATTTTCTCAAGTTAATTAGTCGAATCTGGATACTATCTCATTTGGAACCACTTAAAAAGAAAAAAATTGAAGAAATAGTATAATCATGGAAAAAAAAGCACACATAAGAATATTGTTACAGAGGAAAATCTATCTATCTGTATCGGTACATCTGCCATTCTGATATAGCTGCCAGAAAAAAGAGTAGATCAAGTAACACATCCATAACATACGCTTTTCAGTTCTTAATCAGAAACGGTCATTAAAACGCCCTCAAGTATTAAGTCACGGAGAGAACCAAATACGCCTCTCATGCCTGGAGCTCAGTTCACCCATTTAAATAAAGATGTCAGCTTCATTGCTATCAACCACAAGTACCCTACATTTTCTCAAGGGAAAGAGTACATCTCTGGCTGCCCACAGAGGTTGTAGAGTCTCCTTCTCTGGAGATCTTCAAACCTTCTTGGAAATGTTCCTATGCAACCTGCTCTAGGTGGAACTGCTTTAGCTGGGGGGTTGGACTAGATGATCTCTACAGTCCCCTTCCAACCCCTACCCTTCTGTGAAATGACAGAAAGAAAACCTGTCTAACAGAGGTAAATAAACCACACTTGCCTACAATGGTACTCACAATACTGTTCTATGTGTTACTCTTTTATGGACACCAGATTTCTGCCAAAAGCCTGCGGAAATGACCCCAAAAGGAAACACAAGTAGAAGACAAAAATACTATTTAAAACTTGGCCTTGTGAAGTGGGAAGCAGTAGCATATTTACAGAACTTGGATATAATATGCTTAAGGAGATCTTAAACTATCTTTCGTATCACAAAGAAATGTCCCGTTTCCCTAATTATAGAAATTACTACTTTTTTTCATATAGCTGCAAAATTATTTGGTATACTTCAGTAACAGATTAATAAATTGTCTATACTATTACCTTTTAATCCAAGACTATTTTGATTAATGACTGATGATGAAATGATTGAGTGCTGTTGATCTCTGCTGAAACTATTGTTATACTACGTGAGTGAGTTTATAGACACTGATGTTTATAGATTCTGATTTTTTTGCTTTAAATTACGTACTTAACGGTAACTCACTACTAGATGACAAAAGGGTCAGTTCCTGTGACTAACTAGTTTTGGTTTGATTTTTTTAGCAGAAAGCCATGGGGGCAGGCTACTAGGTTACATAGCTTACTTCACAGGATCAAGACTATAATGAAAGAAAATAATAACAACATACAACAGCATTGGCATATAAAAGCCCTTCCTTACAAAATCATAAAAAAATTAGAAGATATCGATATTGTTAGTGAAAATACCAACCTTTCACAAAAGTTTTATATCCTGTATAGATATTTGCATAATTTATTAAATTTATTCTTACAGGTGGAAAGAAACTAAGTGCTGAAATACTGTTATTTTCTTTCTTCAATTCATCATGGTTTGAAATTTTTTTAAAATACATTCTGGGTTTTGTTTGTTTGTTTCTTTGTATTGTTTCTATTTTTCTTGGGTTTTGTTTTTCAGTTATTTCTAAAAACTGACAGTCTGCTAATGACAATCCAGCTCATCTTCTGAGTAACCTCAACATTAAAAAAAATACCCCCAACCCAAGCCCATATTATTTTAAGCATTAAATCTTATCCATCTAATTAGCACATGTACAGTTGTAGTGAATGTACTACTTAGAATGTTCATGATGTAGAGAAATCAATGACATTTAAGTCTATTTTTAACTAATTTGCTGGTGACACAGATAAAAACGGAGCTGTAAGTCTTCAAGAAATCTTTGTATGTACCATAAAGCAGAGAATGACCCAAATAAAAACTTTTAGAGTCACACCTTGTCTTACATTTTTTTACGTGTTATGTGCATGTATCTTTAAAAATAGAGAAAACAATCTGAGGATTAAAATAAACTATTTTTTTTTTTTTGTCTCAGTCAGTATAGAAATACTATCCAGTTTTGAGTCAAGACTGCAAGAAGGTTAGGTACATTTTTCTTCCCTTTTTCTTTCTGTCAAAGGTGTAGAAAGATATATGGAGGAAAGATGATGGTCCTTTCCTCAAAATAAAGGAACTTGTAGATAAAACACACTGCAGTCCCAATTCACAGTTGAAGCTCATATGCCTGTCAAGGCCATACCTGAAAGCATTTTAAGGTCTAGAGAGGAATAGTATTGTTAAAAGATTATTATGAGAATTATAACAACATCAGTAACAAAATAAAATTACATTACGCTTATTAAACCACATGGACAGAGTCAGGAAAACCTCAGTCATAAGAGGAAGGGATCTCTTTTTCTGACCTTTCATCACCTATATTTCATTCACTAAACAGGTGTAAATATCATGTGAACTACCGAAGCGTGGTAGACAGAAGCATGCAATAACAGTTCAGTTATTTTTATTTTATTTGAATTTGTGGAAAAAACCCACAACACTGCTGGTGGGCATTGCATTGTGATTCCTGCTCATAGTGGTGTAAGCTACACTGGCATCTATTCTTTAAGACATAAAGATCTGGATATTAGAGCATTGCAGAGTTCATGAGGATTGCATTCATTTTTAAGGCTCATTATCTGACAGGGCTAAGTGATGGTATGTCATGTTCTTTAGGCTGTAATGCAAAGCATTGAAATTGACTTTATTGTATTATTCTGTCATGTGGTAGGTGACAGAGCATTAACAGAAAAATCATAAAAATGTACACATACATGCATACATCACAACACATAATTCTTCATAAGAAAGGATTTGAGAGGTTTGTTATTTTTGTAAAGCACAGAACACCACAGTGCAAGCTTTTGAACAACAGAATTCTGGAAATGTTTATTTTCATTTTATTTTTCAAATCATTACTTTTACATACACACATGCTCTCCACATGATTTCCTACTGTCTGAAATACGATTCAAAATTCACTTTGAGTTACAATTAAGAGATGGTATAAAGTTACAAATGAAAAAACACCCAACACCACTATGTGGGAACAATACTAAAAAGAACACCTTCCAAGTTGCTTTGCATCATATCCAGTTAACTTCCTAAGTCTTTGTACTCCCTCGATGGTGCCTGTTGGTACAAACATAGTACTGCACACTTCCAACTAGAAGACTTGAGTTTATATCCCAGGCAGATACCTTGTGAGAGTACAATCTGGGAAGTACCTCTCGGATACTGCTAGAGCTTTTTGCTGGACACGTTTCTCTACCAAAAAAAAATTATGTGTACAAAGAGATGTGTATAAAGCTTCAGCTGGGAGATTTTTGGCAGATGCTCCACATGCTAAGAGTTAGACTGAGAAGCCAGTAAACAGAACATGGAAGCTCTTTGGTTGGGTGGTGTTTTGGCTTCCCACCAGATGAAAATAGAACAAAGGAAAAAAGCCACAGTACTCAGGTTTAGTTGACTTTTTCTGGATGTAGTAAATAACAAATCTGGTAACTGTACCACACAGCTCCCCAGAGATGAGGATTATTTTCTATTGCTCTATTGTAGAGCTGCTAACCCACAGAAACAGGCAAGTTAGGGAAGTGAACATGCCAAGGACTCAAGGCTAAGAGCTGTAAATCCAGAGAGGGAAAAGCAAGCAACATTCAACACAGGAGTTCCTCTTGGCCTGCAGAGAGATTTGGGGAACATTTTAATTCCAGAAAGAATTCAGAATACCATTGTTTCTTGCTTTCATTTTTTTTCCAGAAGGTGGAAAGGAGAGCAAGTATGGTTTTTTTTTTCCAAAAGCAAGTGTTCACATTGGTAGATTTAGGGTGCAGGAGGTGCAGTGTATATGTTGCATGGTCAGTGAAGATTCCAGTGAACCGTACTTTCAGTTTGCATGAGCTTTCATTGATAGTTGCATACTACTTGGAGCAATTGAAAGTGTGCTACGGTGTGGCATCCTTACGTGCAGCAAAGTTAGCCTTCCTAATGTTTCACTTTGGCATACTTAAGAATTCTTTTCTTACAAGCAGTTTATTTCTGAATTTCAGTTTCCCTCTGTTATAATGAATGATATATCCATTCAATTAGTATAAAGAGCCCACGACAAACACAGCGGTAATACAGAATACACATTTATGTAGTTCACTTAGGCACTCACAAAATGTTTCTTAAGTCCTTGTATTCTGCCCAAATAATCAGTGTTTTCCTTCCATTTCTATCACATATTATCAAAGAATTAACTGTACAGCATATTTTTTCAAATCAATGAACAAGGACATATTGTGAAGTCCAACTAAGATGCCTTGGTGTTTCTGAGCTTGGTTTCAAGTGATAATAATGAATAAATTTTAAAAAAGACGTCAGAAACTTCACCCCATTGATGCCATTCAACAACTAGTTTAATCTTAATTTGACCTCCTGCACTACTGCTGCAACCTAGTGGTGTGCTAAGGTATAAAATTATACCACTTCAACCTACAACCTGGCTGCAATTACGATGAACAGAAACTAAGTCACCTGCACAGAATGATTCAGATGAGACTGGCTCTGTTTCATTCACTTGTTTCCTTGGGAAATCATCTTGAGATCAGGAAACTACTTTCTCGGAATCAGAGGTAGATGTTATTTTCAAATTCACCTTTTTGTGCCTTTCACATTTAATTATTTAACAAGGAAAAAAGAGCTTATATTACTTAGCTGAAATTTGTATATTGCTGTGCATGTACAGATGTGTATCTTATGATTAACTTTCTACATTTAATTAATGATGAGCTCATTTGCTTTGACATATAACATTATTTTTATGCATTTTTCAACTCCAGCTAGACACAGAACAGTAGCCACAGTGTTTACTGTGAGCACATTTCAGTATTTCATCCGTTTCTTCACAGATCCTTTGTCTATTGAGAACATGCAAGTACAAAGTTTTAGTATATACTCTAATGCAAAGCCAACAAGATTGTTTAAGAATGTAGCTATAACATCCCACATGCAGTCCCTTTAAGATCTATTTTGCTATTTTCTTTTCCATGAACTATTACAAAGCCTTATAAATCTAAACTATTGGCAAAGCAAGCAACCAAGACGTATTTTCCAATGCTACCCACAGTAACAGAAAAATAAAATCAGCAGCAGCAGTTTGAAGTTTAAATATCTATATTACAATCAACACTCCTCAGACATTACAAAGTTTCTATATAAGTGCAAAAATCATCTTGACACCACATACAGAAAACATGGATGTAAAGCTAAATTAAAATTAACAGAAACTGCTACAGCAACAACTCCTTCATTCATAATTTATTTAACAAAGTAGATAAAAATATGAGAAGACTCCCTCAGGCACAAACTAGATTACCAGTTTATAACCTAAGAAGTATTCCTCTCATGATTAAGCCCATATTGACTCTAAAAAGCTGTTTTTCAACTCTGGAGAAAGACAGCTTGTCTTTTCTACTTGTGCTGCCCAGCTTCCTGTTAATTCTTTCATCTTCTCCTCTAAAATAGCACATACTAGTACATTCAAAAAGTAACCACTTAATACAAAAGTTTGAGGAACTGAAAAATATCAATAGATACTTCTATCAGACTCCTAGTAAATGGCATATTTAAAAAAGGATTTAGGGATTCAGAAGTATGTTCCAGTCTCCCACTCCCTGCTTCCCTGCTTTCCCCCTCCAGTAGTATCAGCATGCAAATTTAAAGCCTACCAGCTTCAAAAAACAACCCAACAAACCCCAAAAATAACCACCCATGATTTTTTACAGACCTGCTTCCTCTCCCTGTGCACACTCACACGCTCATACATGCATACCCACATGCATACACAACAAGTTGTATAATTCAAAAAAAAAATACCTTAAAAGCAATGGGTGCGCAGTGGGGCTAATGCAGAGGCTTTTACTGGAATGAAAGATGAAGATTATAGGCAACAGCTCCATTTGTGTGCAAGCAACAGAGATGATAGGTCAGTTTTAAAATGCTGGCTGCTATTTGTCACTGATCACACGTGCAGATGCATTCTCTTCAGCTGAAGGACGGTTAGATTTTTTACAGCTGCAACTAGTATCATGCAAAGTGTTCGCCCTTTGCAAATTTCTAATGCAGCTGACACCACCGTCAAGAGTTAGGAGTTGCGAATGTGGATTTAGACTTGTGCTGCATTAATTTAACACCACATCAAATATGGATTTTATTGCAGCACTGACAATAAACGCTCACACAGGTGCAGGCTAAATTTCCTCTCCCTCCAGCTCTTCCCTTCACCCCGCACTCCCTTCTTTAATGAAATGACAAAACGGGCAATATTTTCCCCCTTTCTGTGTATATAGCTCTGCACAGATATTCGAAATACTGCGTATATCCACCCTGCTATCCCTCTCCACAGGGTTTTGCTTGGTAAGAAGCAGTTGCTCTGCATGTGTATAATTACTCTGAAATTCAGTTCAGGGCAGAACAAACAGCAGTGAAAGCAGCAACAGACTTGCACCAGTATACAGACAGTGAGGGCACATATGTGTATGCTTCATGCTATGTTCATACCAGTCACACTAGGATATACTGTGCTTTTTTCAATTCAAGTAGTGTTGTTCCCCTACACTGAATTTGCAAGAAATTCATAGATAGAAACTGCTGCTCAAACAAATAAGCCGCTTACTAGGAGAAAAAAAGAACAAAAAAACCAACCAACAAGAAAATGCTTAGTGTTTCAATCTTGAATCAATACGATACCGGTTTACTTTGAGGAGGGAATACATAGCAGAGCAGTTATTTCCTATCCCTTGCCTCATTACTCCTGAAGCATATGTATAAAACCAAAAGTTGCATATAGCAGGACAATTCTATGCGTTGCCTTAAACACCACACTGGTCATGCTGGAACAATAACAACGGTAAATACTACAAAGAGCTTAAGGAAATAAACAGAAGAAAGGCTCCTACCTTTTATTGTGCTGCTCAGAAAGTGAAGTCGTGTCCACCCCAAGCAAACTGAAAAACGAGCTATTAAAATCCTTTTTTTGTTGTTGGTTTTCTCCCGTTATTTTCTAAGACCGATCCTACTTGGATCTAACTCAGGCTTTTTCTCCCAGCATCACTTAACTCTGGACAGCCAGGAACCAAAGCTAAGGGAGGGGGGGGAGCTCTCCCTTCTGACTGGCTTTCAGAGCTCTTGATTAAAAAAAAAATATATAAAAAAATCCACACCATCCACACCACACACACGCAACACGCTGAGACACGCACAGACGGCCACACTCCTTCCTCCCTCCGAGGCCGAGAAGCGGAGAGAGGGGCTGTGGTGATGCTGCTGGAGCCGCAGCACTTACCCTGGGAAGGCTGGAGAAGTAGGGAAGCGCTGTTTTTTCCAAGCACACAGCGATTTGCAAGTGAATGCAGTGGGAGGGTACAGAGAGCTGCTTGCCTTTTTTTTTTTTTTTGGTGTGTGTGTGTGTTTAAAGCCTGCCGCCCTCCCTTCGCTGACAGAATGGGTCTCTGTTTTTGAAGGCTAAAGTAAGCAGGGCTCATCTGCTTAGCTTGTCATAATGAATACAGAAAGCATCGCCGCTTCTTCTGGGGAGGGTTTCTTGATTGAATATAACCATTTTCTTATACTGCCAGTGATCTCCCAGCAATGTTTATAAAATTTATAGATATAGGAAAAACCAGCATGGTGCCAAGTACAATTATCACCTCAGAGGGCTTGGATGAAAGCACAGAGAGCAGTTATTTTCTTCACTGAACCACTTACGCTGTGAGGTTAGAAATAATTCTACTGATGCTTCACCATTTTATGATTAATATAAACCAGGACAGGTTCATATATTACATATTTTCACCTTTCCAGAGGTTATATAAAAAAGTCAGCATCATTACTAATCACTCATTAATATTTTTTCCCCAGGTGGTACTTGTGTTTTGATTTTATTTCAGCGACTGTATTTGGACTTCACATATTGCAAAATGTTGCTTTTTATCAAGTTAATCTGTGTTGGTTTCATGTTTCTAATACAGCAAATTGGACTTAGTGCAATCCTCCTCGGATCATATCAAGACCAATCCTTTCATTGTGATACTGTAGAGGGTTGTACGTACATTAGTTCGGAGATTTAACAAGTAGTCACAAAAGATTTAACCAATGGATGTCAGTATTGCTCTATCTCTGAAGTCTCATACAGGACTTTATCTGGTTGTAAAAAAAACTTCCTAAAAAAACCAAAAAAAGCCAAATTCCCTTAAAATAGAAGCCAAAGGATGTTGTATTTGGGAATGAAGAAGAAAGTATCAATGAGAGCTATTTGATTGCCAGAAAATTTAATAGAGGAACAGATAAATCACTGGCTGTTGCTAGGCTGCTCAATGGTAACTATTCTGTTTGTTTTCAGCTGCTAACTATTTGTCAATAAGCATAAAAACAAGAAAGCCAAGATCCTCGTCATGCCTTATATCAAATGTAACCAGCCGCTGTCATTTCCCCAGATGTGTAACCAGCCGTAGGAACAGACGTGACTCACCACCTAAGCACAACCTTTTGGCAGATGAGCAAGTCAGCATGTAAGTAACATGCTATAACTAGCACATGGACACGCTATCTGGAGATAGAAAGAAGCAGGGCAGGAAAATGCCGGAGTGTGGGTCAATCTTTTTACTACCATATATAAAATCACTTGTTTTGAAAACACCATCCACCGTGATAGGTTTTTAATCTTTCAAGGAAAGGCACTTAAGTTCACGGCTTTGGCTGTGCTTGGGCCCATAAAGACATAATGCAATGCGTAACACCTGTAAAAAAATTAAAATGTAATGCTTTCCTTCTCCCTTTCCCATTGTTATATCAATATAAAAATTAGTATTACTGTATGTCCATCTGCTCTTGGTTTCCAAAGACCATCATTTTCAGTCCTTTCACAGGAAAAGAGGAAATTGCAGAATCTAACTCAAGCTTCCAAATCTCTGACATCATTTGACATTATGCTGTGTAAAGAAACATTCGCAGTTCCCAGTGATCCATTTGAAACTGACAATGTGGAGACGTCTGCACTGTCTTCAAGTTTACCCATATATTTGATCAGCGCTAGAAACATAAGATTCTCTTATTTTGGGCAAATACTCTCACACTGATCTGAAGGCAAAGTTCATGGACTTTCTTTCCTGGATGTGCCAACTGTGCTTCTCCCTCCTAAAGTATTAGATCTAGGCTTGGACTGTATAGTAGAAAGCTAAAGATTGGCTTAAAATAAACGTTACACTTTCAGTTTGGTAATATAGACAGATTAAATTATAATGAAAGGAGATACAAAGACGTTAAAATGTATAAATGCGGCTGGGAAGTAGCTCTTTAAAGCTGGACTGCTTTTTGGATGACGAACAGAATACTGAGTGTTGAAAATTAAGTTAAAAGCTTCAGTTCATGTTAACATTTTGTCTCCGGTCATTTAATTTGCAACATGAAGTGGGAAATAAATTGCAATTTGTGTATATACACAGAAGTTTATTCTACGCATGTGCACACACATACATACGGAGCTAAGCCAAATTCTGAAGTCGAAGAAATTAAACAGTCTCCTGGGACCCTGAAGGACCAAGAACATCAGAGTCACTCAATGCGTGTTCACTCCTTTTTCTGCAGAGTATTTTGGTATATTTCTGCTAAGGTTTCATTCAGCTAGGATGAATCAATCTCATCCTAGAGATATATTATTCAGGCATAATTACTGCAAGTCATAGTTGCACTCTTACGTTAGACTACCTTTGAGAGTTAAGATTTAACTCTAAAAAAGCTGCTTCTGTTCATATGGTCCACTATTTAAAAGTCAGTATTTATTTGTACTGATAGCATATGGATATCTAAGGTTATTCAACCATATACTTATTCATACACTTAACAGTAGCTTTAAAACAAGGTGGCATCATAGCCTATTTTTATCACTGCCTAATACTTCCCATTAGAAGAGTCTTTTTATAGTTGCTCATGGATTTACCAAACGAATTATTTAGGATTAAATTTTCTAGGCTGATGGTCTGCCTGAGGCAGAAATAATTTAAAAACATTTCAGCCAAAATGATACCAAGATTTCAGAGGATGAGGAAAAATTATACAGCTGGAATTTTCTCACAGGAGTAAAACAACCTTCACACTTTGAAGGCAGAATGGGAAACTCCACAGGGTACAGCTGGCCTTTGAGTTGGAGAAGTTTACCAATGGGGACAGATTAAGTCAAGGAGCATTAAAATAAAGGAAGAGTGGTAGGAGCAGAAGGATGCTGGAGGATGTAGTCTTCTTGACCAGCAAAGGAAAAAAAGACATTATTTCTGATGCAAATAGGAAGAAGTAGGGGCAGAACAGGGGTGAAGACAAACATTCTCAGAAACTGAACAAGAAAATGTGAGGAGGAAAAAAAAAGAAAAAATCACTTAAGATAAAGAGTCAGAAAGAGAGCTACGAACAGAGATACATATCTTACCAGGGACAGGGAGGTTACTTTTGGCCATCTGTGTCTTTACGATAGGTAGTTTTCTCTTCTCAGATTGTAGGTCTAGTGTGATACCTACTCAGACTACAGAAGAGATTCTTTTCTTGCTTTTCATTTCTGGTTACAAACTTGGCAGAAATCCTAGAAGCCAACAGTTGCATTTGTAGGAAGTTGATGAAGTGTAAGAAGGATGAGAAAAAAAATCTGAAATGAGAACCCATTTTCGTATGTATCACTACCGGCAAATGTCTGTCAAACCTACTGGAATTCTCTTCAATCAGTGTTGGCTCACATGGAGTAAGAGAGCACACTAATTACCTCATGATTTCATGAGACTGATCAGTGAGGAATTTAAGGACTCCAAACCTAGCAATGAGCTGTATGGAACCCGATAATCCCATTTTTCCTAGCTTTTATTCCACATTTGATTTATTTTTAACCTCTGTAAAAAATGTAAAGAGAAACCTAACAATAAAACCCAAGCACTCCAAAATTAACAGAGGCCAGAACTGTTTATCAATGTATAATGAAAACTAAAAAAACCCAAAACTTAAGAAACTGCACTTTCTGAAGTTAGCAGCATATTTTCTCAATGTCTGCTTCTAGCAGAGGTAACGTTTGATGATTAACAGCTACTACTAAGGACTGGTGTGCAGAAAGACTCTTGCTTATACTTGTTCCGGTAAGAGCAATGTCACTCCAGAGGGACCTCAAGAGGCTGGGGAAACGGGCTGACACAAACCCTGTGAAATTAAACAATGTGCAAAGTCCTGCACCTGGGGAAGAGCAACCCCAGGCACCAATACATGCTGGGGGCTGACCAACTGGAAAGCAGCTGCAGTAAAGAACTTGGGGGTTCTGCTGGACGCCAGGCTGAACATAAGTCAGAAATGTGCTCTTTCTGCAAAGAGGCTAATGCCATCCTGGGCTGCGTTAGGCAAAATACCCTTTATCAGGTCAAGGGAGGGGAGCCTTCCCCCTCTGCTAAACACTGATGAGGCCAAACCTGGA
>VWZK01004968.1:8323-21100 GCA_013396935.1 Baryphthengus martii
CCAGCCACATAGATACTGTTGCAAAATGTAAGCCAATGTGTTCATCTGACAGTTTTCAACTTCTGTTTATGTCACCATATTTTTTGAGGCTTCTTGACACCTTCATCTTCCTTCTTACTTCCCTTCATACACCTCTATCTCAATCTCTGCTAAGCCTTGTTGTAGATTTTTCCTGCTTCAAATTTAGCGAAAAAGACCAATAGATTCCCTTCACTACTGCCCAGATGAGTTATAAACTTGATATGTCTCAGATACTGCAAATAAATACTGGGGAGACTTTAGTTTAAAAAACCCTCAAAGCTACAACACTAAATTCAAGTAAATTTATTGAGCAAACTTTCCTTGTTTTGCCCACTCAAACTGGATGCTTTCAAGCTTTGGGGACCAGAAAGTCCCAGGGCATCAGCTTGGGTGGAAAATTAGTAGAGGGAATAAGGACATACAGAAATTTCACAGTTTTATTGTAAAAAGATAATGTAAACTTGAATTCAAGGCTCCAGTTTTATGCAGTACTCAGAAATAAATTTAATCTGAAAAGCTATGACCTGCTGCAAATCTCATCCGTTGGTTAGGTCACAAATCCCACAAGAATTTAGGAAAATAGCCTTAATAGAGTACTGTTATGCTATTGAGAAACTCTTATAAACATATCTTTTAAATTGAATTTCTTCTATAGCTCATGACTGGCAAATTGTCCCTTACTCAGCAGGGTCATTATCTATTAAAATGATATTATTTATTAGGAAGCTGACGAATCAACCCCAGAGAGTCACACTTAGGTAAGTACTCACTGAACTCCGTAAAAAATGTAAGAGGTGAGGGCCTCTATTAATACTTTCTCTTATTTAAGGACTACACATATAATTTCAGTTCACTGTAAATCAATTTCAGAAAACCATATGAAGTATAAATGGATGTAAGTTAAAAATAAATTTCATTGCTGAGTAGTGTAAGTTAACATAATCTGTAAAACAAAGTAGCGAAACATTTGAAAAAAAAATGTTTAATAAAAACTATTATTTTGTAACATAAGCAGGCTTTCCTAATATTCTAAAAATATATATCTATATGGGGTTCCAGTTACCCTTGGCAGGGTTAAGGACAAATTTTGTCAGTAAACTTTAGTTAAACTGACCTAGCCAGAGAAATGAATAATGCTTAAAATGCCTCGAAGAGTCTTTTAACTCACATTTAAGAGACAGCTATTGTGAGTAATTATAAGTTAATTAAATATTGATTATTACAAGACTCTCTATGATTTAAAAGGTAAAGCTAGAAGATAAAATTTGTTACTTTATTATTTAAAATTGCAGTGGTAATAACTATGCAGTTACACTTTGTTTTTATTAAGTAGGATTTGTCGCATTATACAGTTCTAATTAGTATTATACAAGTTAGATATTGTTGTTAAGCATTGGAAAAACTGTTCATAAGATCTAATATAGCTGGCAATAATAATCATCCTGAACATTCAGAACATTTCTTTCAAGTTTGATGACAGTGGGATGTTTATTAACAATTGATTAATCACATCATATTAATAAATTTAACCTATTTTCATTTTACAGACATGATAACTTGATTTATCTTCAATATTCCCACTGAATCTTGAAATCAGAAAATTTTTTTCCTAAGTATTAATCAATAGTAAATTATTATGTCGCATGTAGAAATATTTACTTTTCAATGCTCTCTTATTTTTTAGAGCCAAGGAGCGAACCGGTAAATTTTCTACCATTTCTTCACCTGCCATACAGGAGAAGCAATTTTCAAGCTATAGATTGAGCTGCTGGATATTTTTGACACTTTTTTAATTTGGTAAACATTCTACTGTATATATTACAATGAAAGATGATGGAAAATATTTGATTTTCTTAATGTTTCATAAAACAGTGTTCTACATCTTTGATTGTGTTATATACCTATTCCACTTTTTTCCCTATCTGGATCCATCTACTGTCAATAAATTCCAGAGGTAGTTTAAAGTAGTAAACTACATCTCCACTGGTAAAATGGGGAAGTTTACTTATAAATCACGTGACTGAAAGCTGGATAATAGCACAATTCGCTAGTTTGCTATGAACTCTGAAGATAGTCTCACAGGTTACAATGTCTTACAGACATTTCTACTGTCAAGAGCATGGGAAGCACAGAGAAGACATTGAGAGGGGCATGTAGAGAGAGGCAAATGTTTGCTTCAAACTCTGTAAAAAACAGGCTGGACATTTCTCAGGAGCAACATTAGTTTTTTGAGGTTTCAAGCACAGAACTGACAAATGTCAGATTCAATATCTGTTTCTAGAAGGGCTAAACAAAATAATGTGGGAAAAGTGTGATGGAAAGGATGTCTTTAATCATCTGGAAGAAGTTCACTTTTTTTTTTTTTTTTTCATTTAGAGGAGGAAAGATGAGATCAGAGTTTATTTTAGTTGGAATTGCTTTGACCTAATCAGGGCTGAGAGACAAGGCATCACTGGCCTGATTTTGAAACTTCAGTGTTTCTCATTAGGAACCTGCAGGGAATAGTTATCAATAGGTGGGTAGGTTATATGGTATAAGAGATGAAGAAAATAGCATGCTCGTCCATCTCGGAGAGTAAGCAGAAATGTCAAGGAAAAGCTCCACAAGTTCCAAATCAGAACTCTAGTGGAAACCTTTTTACATCTGTTGGAGAAAGGATCTTGCTTTGCTGCCTACAGGGTGTCCCTTCAGGCAGGTGAACAAACAGCATAGAATCACAGAATCATAGAATCGTAAGGGTTGGGAGGGACCTTAAAGCTGATCTAGTTCCAACCCTCCTGCCACAGACAGGGACACTTCCCATTAGATCAAGTTGCACAGAGCCCAGCCTCTTCCTCCAGACTGGCTCAGTGTGATTAATGGGTTTTGCTCACTTTTGCAAACGGAATGTGAAATGAAACAAGATTGTAGACAAGCCTTCTTTATGATGTGCCTCCTCTAGGAGTTGTCCCCGAGGACCACTCATGTACCAGCCCTTAAACTCTGCCCCTGTAGAAGTCTGTTGCACACCCCCAGGAGCAGAAGTGAAGTCATCCATGTAGGCACGCTCCTGACCACAAGCCCCCTTTCCAGCAAAACATAGCTCAGCTGTTGAGAGCACAGCTGGATTTCCTTTCAACGGTGCTGCTGTTGCTGCTGCCATCATTTGTAAAGGCTGGTAAACAAATGTGGCTGTAGGTTGCCCTTACACAGCTGCTTTCACATCCTGGGGCTGGCTAGCAGCCTGCAGGGCCCTGCTGTCCTCTCAGCAGTGTGTAGCTGTGGAAAAAAAGGTGCAGATTAGAAGAGAGAAGCTGTCCTTGCTCAGTCAAGCTTATGAACACACAGATGCTGGCAGACATCCATACATTATACTTTTGTGTAGGAGCACATCAAATCCCATGGCTCTGCTAGAGCAAGTAGTACATAAACATAACAAAGACATGTATATATATACGGACACATAAAAAGCAGATAGTCATGAGGCATGTGATCAGCCATTGGGTTTATCAGGAAGAACATGTACCACAGTTTGTGCATCAGCAAAGCACCTTTCAAGTATGGACTTTTCATACTGGCATCTTAAATACTCTTTTTCGAAATATGTCAGTCTTTGTAAGCTTTTCCTTTATTAATAGGCTGTAAACTGCATAGTATTGTTTCCCCCTAAGATAGTCTCAAATACTAAGGAGACACTTGCCCTTGCCTAATCACATCTCCAAGTAAGCAAATATTGGCAAAAAACCCCATAAAACTGTTTGTTTCCTGCAGTCAAATGATGTCGAATTTGGTGGCTCTTCTTGCCATTTATAAATATGAATCACAAATATATGTTGCCTCAGGACATCATAAATTGACTTTCTCCTATGAAAAAAAAAATGATAAAATGTTCTAATTCAGCTCTCTGACAGAGCTGTTAAAACTAACAAGAGAGCAAAGGTGAGCTTTGGAAGGTTTTTTTAGTGTCATCTAAGTTGCCCTGAAAAGCTTACATCAGAAGAGAGGGCAGAGACTTTCTTCACTAGTTCATATCAAGTGGAATTACTTTCACACTCTCGGTGTTCATCAGGAAAAGTATGAATAGACTTCAAGTCTATGAGCAGCAAAGGGGAGGAAATAGTACCGCACAAAGAAAACAAACAGCACGTACTGATGCAGATGGAATTTTAATAATTGGGGAAGTTAATAGATGCTGTTTGGTGTCAGTCCAGACAGGATTCTCATAGACTTGTCCCAACTGGAATTCTCTGAAGCTTGCATCACCAGACAAAAATTGCACAGTTCATTGCTCCCAGCTCTCCCATTTCCCAGCCTCAGAAACTCAAAGGCTTTGTGTTTGAATTCACAATAGCAACCCAGAAACAACATTGACAAGCAAGACAACCAGTTAACTAACTGGGAATATGTTGGCTTCAAGGCTCCACTAGTTTTTCAACATTGTAAATCACTGTCTTTGATGTTACTAATTCTTGTCTACTCCAAAGTTACTAAGATGTGCTAAAACGTTACCATGACACGTATTGTGAATACCAGTGAATGATATATGCTGTGCTGTGGACATTTACAAAATTAAATCACATCCATTATTTTCCTTACTGCTGATGATATTCATTAGCTAGCTCTGCTGTTTACATGGGCAGCATATTGTACAGACTCTGAATCCAGCTCTCACTGTGGCTGGGGATCTACTGTTTATCCTTCATTTAGTAAGACCATGCATAAGAGTACAACACTTGTATCTATATGACTCATACTGTATGCATCTCTGAGCATAGTCTTGAAAGTCCTTTTTCTTTTTCTGGGAGTTCATATCTGTTTGTTTATAACATGCACTTTTAGTTGTGCAGCCTATCATCATGTTGTTTTTTTCTCCAACAAAAATTATGAAAGAAGGGATGAGTTCAGCATGCAAAAATGCTCATGCTGATGGCAAAGTGGAGAGCATTCTGCACACTCTAACAGTATAGGACTTAATCCAGGAAGATGCAGAATGTCTTCAGACAGAATCAACAAAATACTTCAAACCCTGCGCAACTTCTGAGCACATGAACAGCCAGCATGATTTCAAGCTAACTACTTATAATACTGTAACATGAACAGACCACAGTTTTGCAGTACCTAGGTTGAAAAAGTCAGTCTGTTTAATCACTGAAGCTGTAGTGTCAAGCAAAAATTGGAAACCAAATCTGTGCTTGCTGTGAGACCTTGTTGTTTGAGTTTGTTCACGGAAAGTTGTAGTACTTACCACCTTTAAGGATTAGGTTCTGGCAGAAGTAATAGATATTGGCTGTTGGAAATATGACGTTGCAATATCAACGCTTAAACTGAGATCAAAAATGAGACAGGTGACAGGAATTATAACTTACACAAAATCTGAAAACTAAAGGTATCAGAAGAAGTCCCCTTAAGACATAGTTAGGGATAAATTGCACTTAGACACAGATAATATTTTTCCAAATAAAATCCAAGGAGCTTTCTATGTATATATCTGAGTGAAAGTCATGTTTGGGAACATATGAAAAGATTCTCCAGAAAAATGAAAACATCTCATTTCTGGAAAATATGGTAGCTTTCTGGGTAACTTTAAAGTGAACTCCCTATTTCAATTCTACTCTTCCTGGTTGCACAGCTTTTAAAAGACAGCAGTCCAGGAGACATTTTACGGCAGAAAAAAAAAATTTAAGAAAATGTGGAAATTATGCAAAGATGAAAAAATAAAATTCAGAGATTTTCGGTATAAATTTGGAAAATAGTTGTGTATAAATCTAGGAGGTGATATCAAATAATATTTTTTTAAAATCAAATTTATAACCTGTAGCAATACTGAAATCTACATATGCGTCTAAAATCAATGAGCTTGCTATGAGCTTGAGGGTCCCAGCTATTGTACGTATTAACCTTATGAACTATACATGAAAAACAACAAAATTGTGGTGACCCCACCTACGAGTGATGCACCTTTTTTTTTATATAGCTTTCAAAAACATTTCCTTCTTTTTGTCTTGTCATTGCAATGCTCCTTTTACAAATCAGTTCTAACGTTGAATTTTCTCATTGTTCATTGCTAGGTTGCTTTAGGAGTATGAAACCTCACATTTGTGACAGTCTGAAACATCCTCTTTGCCATTTTCCTTCTCTGCCCACCATATCGCAAGAAACTGAAAAGTTGCCTCATTCGTACTTCCACCAAGTGTGCAGAATCAGCTAATGCTTCAAATGGTGGTTAATGATTTGACAAAAGTCTCCCAGTGCATCAGGGGTCACACCAGGAAAGAGCTCCATACTCTTTAGGTTGTCTTGTCCTTTTTCTGTCTCTCTAGTCCTAAAATTAAGTGCAAGAAAATTTTTCGCCTTACCCCTTGCCCCATTATTTTTAGGTCTCCTCTAGTGATTTCTTATGGAAACTATTTCCGTTTTTTCCTGTTGGCCAGCAGATACCTCCTGGGACGTTTCCCCTCAGGGCAGCTTCAGGGATCAGAAGGGCCTTCTTACTGCTCAGTGCTGTGACTAAACCTCACCCCACATCTGCTGACTTCAGACAAGCAGGAATAGCAGTCCTGGGGTTAACTTGCCCTCACCTCCACTTATTTTTAGAGACTGATTCATTAGGCTGTAAATAGATGTAATGCTTATCCTCTCAGTTTTTAAGAGGAAGTAAATATAGCAAGGGTTATTGCTTTTAGGATTTGCAGCAAGAGACAGGCAAACAGGTCTCCAGTTTGTAATTCTTATCCAGCTATTTTAGGGACATTTTTTTGTTCTTCCAAACTTGTAGTTACCAGGGTGTCTGATTACCAAAGTGACTGCAGGTTTGTAAATTCAGATGTGGCAGAGGGAGTTTGGTCTCTCTGTGACTTCAGTAGGTCTCACAAAGAACACCTTCCCATTGGTCTGACAACAGAACTGTAAAGCACACACAGCCTACGAGACACATTACAGCAACCTCTCTTTGTCCAAAAGTGGTATTAAAAAAGTTATTCACAGGAACTTTTCTCCCTCTGCCCCATAGAAGTAGAATGACATGTATTGCACTTTCTTCCATGGAATTTCAACAAGAGGACTAGAGAGGGTGACAAAAAAAAAAAATAGAACAAATCTTACAGTTAGTTAAAATATCATGTGCAGATATAGAGATATAACAAATCCAGCATGATGGCTGCGGACTTACAGACAGGTCCTGTGTCCCCTCAATCGGTAATGTCAAGCATCACCAAAAGCAGTCAGCAGGTCTCCTTCATCCTGGCAAAGGGAAAGTCTGTGGACAAAAGAGGAGTGGCCAGAGAACAGCTCCATGTGTTTGGCTCTTTTTTTTTGTGGTGTGCTCCATTGCCCTGGATCAAAGTATAGGCACATCCTGAGACCCAGTTTTGTCTGTTGCCTTTCCTAAGCCAAGAACAGTTCAGTCGTGGCCTACAGCCACAGTATGCTTGTTTTAAAGTTTGAGATGCTCAGACATATATATTGATCATCTTAGAAACACACATGAAAAAGCTGTGGCTATTGAAGTGAGTCATACATGCTCATCGGGGGGTAGAATTTGCCCATATGTGGTTTATTGGGGTGCTGGGAGGAGAGTCCATTGCATTCATTAGGACATGAAGATGGTTAGACAGTGCTCTGGCAGGCTTACCTCAAAATTTCCCTGCATTTGTGTGCTTATGCCCAACCACAATATTATTTGAGCACATTTAATTAACTACTGTAGCTGTCTGAAGTCTCTGACATTATTATTTTTATGCCACTACAGCCTTACATTACTGCTTGCTGGTCATCATAGTGCAATTCATTCTGGACTCAAAGTTAATCTCATGGAAAATCCAATCAGTAAATTGATTAGGTATTAAATTACATTCTTTGTTAACATTCTCTATCTCTTCCCTTATGGTACAAAAAACCCATTACTTTTTTTTTCTTCTCTTTTTCTCCCTTCCCTCCCCCTGTTTCTATTAATATTTCTCTACTGTCAAATTCACTGGTATGGTAGAGGTTACCTATAGATTATATATTACTGCTTTCTTATTAAAAAAAACCCCAAAACATTAAAAAAAAAAAAAAAAAAAGATCATTGGTTAGGTAAAGCCAGAAATTGAAAACATGTTAAAAAAAAGTCTGATCCCAGGATGGCTTAGAAATGTTATTTTGACAGTTTTTCTGTGATGGCTATTCAAAACGTGCTTCTGATCCTAACCTGTGGAAAATATTGCTGGCATTAAATTTTACTGTAGCAGTAAGGCATTCTGAGGTGATTGCCACTGTACTTTGTAAGCTTTTTTTTTATTAAAGTCTACTCCTAGCAGTTAACTTTGGATAACAAGTGATTTTTATGAAAGTGTTTGTTTTTTTAACAAAAATTCACTTTGACCAAAAAAAAAAAAAAGAAAAAAAGAATCGACTACACTAAATCCAGCAATCACTTGGAGCTGCACTCCTGTCAGGACCAAATGTGGTATGTTGAACAGAAATTCTGGAAGTCATATTGAAGAGACTGAGCTAACATCAGGTTATTGTTGCCTGCATTTGCCAGACGTCCTACAGAAATATGTCTGTGATCATGGTGAGACAGGAGATTAGCTGTGATTCCTGTGATTGCTAATAGCTCTTGCATACTGTGTTCATCAATAGGAAGTCTGCTACTGCATTCAATATGGCTAGGATTTTATCCTTGCAATTTTGTTAGGTTTCCTTACAACTTGAAAGTAGATTGCTTGCCTCATATACACATTTTGTCTGTTATTTCAGTCTTCAAGCTCTTCGGGCTGAGTTTTACAATATGCATATTTTTGTAAAGCACTGAACTCTCTTAGGCCCAATGCAGCAATTGCTGAAGTGTTAAAATAACCACATTTAAACACGTGTCAGGTAGTAGTTGTTACTGGTTCAGAGAATTCCCGTGACTATTTTGAAAAATAGTGGTTTCATTTGACTCTTGGTATGTGCTTCTTTAGTGTTGCTCAATATACTTTTACAGCTTTTAGTCCAGACATCTTAAAATCTCAATGCAAATTTCAACCACTATTTATAAATGCATTTTGTTACACTATCTCAAGTCACGCTTATAACACAAGACTAGGAATGAGTCCCTCCCTGTTCTATCAAAATTAGATCTTACTTTAGCTGCTTGGCAGATTTTAGGATTCCTGTTTTTTAATCCAGCAACTCTCAACGTTCCTTTCCTTCCCTAAACGTGATGTAGCACTTTACTTTTTGTCTCAACCAATATGCAGCATTAAATTGTTTGCTAACATCTCAAAACCAGAGTGCTTGAAATTCAGCTTCTCTTGTTTTCTTCTAAACAGTCCCTCCTCAATGTTGGTATCAACAGCTTCACTATCTCCTATGCAGCCTTGCAGCCTAGGAGGCATTGCCGAGTCTGTCCTCTCGCCTCATCCTAAGTCACAGCAACAGTCTCCTGCTGCCGTTCTCTCCATCATCGAATGGGAGGGTGCCTGTCTCTCTATAGGGAGTGTTTGCTTGGTTTGCCCTGACAACTGCAGCCTCCCTTTCATTGTATTCTTCACACATATTTCGCTCCTTCCGGCAGATTCAGCTCCTTCAGTTAAAGCCAGCCTGTTTTATTTATCAGAATGAAAAATACTTATCTGTTCTCATTTAGAGACAGTTTCTGCAGAATTTCAGTTCAAAGTTTTGGTCATGCTGCTGGGCACTTCAGTGCTTAACACTTCTGCCATTTTTTCCTCTGTCTTTTTTCATCACACAGACAACCAAGTCATCCCTTTGTACAGTTCTTCCGTTGTCCTTTTCCTCTGCTCTAATTCCTTGAACTGTGTCCCCAAACCAGTTTGCCAAGGACCCACACACATCTCAGTCAAATTCATCCTGAAAAGTCTCATCCTGTAGTCTGCCCTGAAGACTACAAAAAACATAACGGCTAAATCAAGCTTTGCCATTTTGTTTTTACCTTGTCACAGAATATTATGTATTACCGTGCCCCATCTCTTGTCTATTCTTTCCTTTATTCTCATACTGTGTCTAGATTCTAGACTTCAAGCTTACTGAAGGCAAAAACTGTGTATTTATTTTGTGAGGCATTTAACTAATCTGTGTTTAGGATGCAAATATTGAATAATAGTTACTATTTCAAAGATGGGCTTAATAATACACAAATTATGTCTCCCCTCTCTTATTAAGGAGACGGCTGCCAAGGAGGTTCCTAGGAAACTACATGAGCAAGGTCTACACATGAGAAATTAAATATGCTTATGAGTAAGAGCTGTCATTGAAATGAAAGGGATAAGTACCTGATGCAATGTTATTTACTGCTCGGAATGTCTGCTGCATCAAGACCTTAGGGTTGCAATGTGATAAGCCAAATCTTCCTTGCCAGAGCCGTTTGCAGAACACCTGACACAGCACAAATCCCATTTACTGTCTGTCATTAAGCAGAACTGTCAAAACTGGTGGGAGGGATAAAGAAAAAATCAATGTAGTACCAGTCACTGGATTCTAACAATAATCTCCTACATGTCACAGATTACTTTCTCAGAGATGCAAGAGATTACTGATTACTTTTAAATTACTAAAACATGGATATGTGAATATGGAGCCATATTTCTTCAGAGAGATGTGATTCAGTGAGTCTCCACATTTAAAATTGAAAAGAAAATTAAACCAGTATCTAATTCATTTCTACAAAGAGAACAAATTGGCAATTTGGGCCTTAATTATTTATTTAATGCTTTTTTACCTGATAACAAAAACCGTTGCTGTAGCTCTTCCTAGACATTAACTGGGACAAAGGAAAAAGTAATATATTGATCAGGTACAGCCTAGATGCCACTATAACATTATAGTAATTTGTTTACTTCTTTGATCTTGATTGTTTAGATAAAAATATTAATCTGAAAATGTAACAAATAGTAATTTCATAAAGTGAATATGGTAACATAACAATAAAAACAATAGCTTATTACTCCAGACAATATAGAATGAGATTTAACCAACACTTACGCAGTCTTCCTGGATTTAGTTCAAATATCAGGATTAATGTTATACTAGTCTCAATGTATAATTCAAAATGTCTGTTTTATTGGGGCCATTAATTGACATCAGCTGTTGTGCATTTCTTACTCTGAGACTAAACTTTGTTTTCAAACTGTGCCCAGTTACAAAAAATACAATTTCCAGATTCAAGAGAAAAAGAAATGTTATTTTGTTTTATTGTGCTATCTACAGAAAAACTACTGTATATTATTTGCAACCACAAATACGAAGCCATTTTTTTTAGAGTTCAGACCTTAGAATCTTCTGATACTGGTGCCTGTAGCAAAGTCAGAGATTTCTCAAATAATATGTCTCATAGTTGTGCACATTACTGTATCTGGGCAATTCTCAGCTGGGTATTGCAGAGGAAAACTGAAAAGAGCGAGACAAAGGACATCTCTACAGAATGTGGCATTTATTTGCAATTCCTGAAAACATTCCTTGCACAAAATCATTTTTATTCTGCCACATGCTTGTAGCACAAATCCCAACACAATAATACGCTAGCACACAGCAAAGCCTGTTAGTAGTTTCAGATCCAAATCTCTACCTTCCATGCCATTCTGGGATAGATTTTTAGGATACCAAACAGATTTATAGTTCTGTCACAATTCCTCAGGTTCAGGCATTTATCTGAACCTTTCCTCCTCTATCTGTCCTGACTATTTGCAAAGGTTTTCAAGCTCTATTGAATAAGTTTTGGCTCTTTTCCTGATGTGCTTTCACGCTCAGATCTGTGTATGAACTCGATTGATAGCATTGAAGAAAACAAATTTTAAATCCACTCCCCTCTTCTATTTTTTTATTTTTTATTTTTATTTTTTTTATTCCTGCAGTGCAAAGTTTATTATGCTCACTAAACTGTAGGCTAAACAGGACCTTTGAGATAAATTTGACATTAGTTTATCTCTCCAATTGAATATTACATAATTTTGTATTTAATGTCATGGGGTTAGCTGTTACCCATGCATCTGCCAAGATATTTTCACCATCTTCGTATTGAAATTCAAAATTAATGATTAATAGTAAGTGAAAGAGGAGCTGCAAGTTACTGAAAGTGATGAGCATGATACATGAATATCATTAGCTTTTCCTTAAAGAAAAATTATATGATTATAGGAATGCAAAAATGCAATGCAGTATTTCAGTCTTTCTCTAGTCACTGGAACACTCTAAAGCAGATGGACTGTGTGACTGATGATTCAATAATTGCACTCATTAAAAATGTTCACGCTTTTAATTTTTCCCTCCTCACATTCTGTGAAGAGCTGAGGAATGAAATGGTTTTGTCATTGTCAGCAGATAGATAATTGAGTTTGCTTTGATTTCCTGGGGTGCCCCTTCCCCACCCCCATGCTGTTGGATTGACATCTCCAGAAGCGCAGAGGAATATTTGAATCAGACCCAACTGTCTTAAAGGAGAAAAACACCATGGAAAGGCTTCTATCTCCCTCTCAGTCTTCACTTGTGTGCACTGAGCCAGCAACCCACCTTGGTAGAAGACAGCATGCGTTTTCTTTTCTGCCAGATTACCACCCCCTATGATACAGTTACCTACTTGTGGGACTGAAGGAAAAGAAGATAATTCTACCTTGAACATATTCACTTGTTTATTGTTACCAGCTAGAATCAGCCTAAAGGTGATAGAGAGGAGAGGGTGTCCAGCTGTGCCAGTGCCTCATGCCTGGTATCGCAAGAGCATGAAATCATAATAATCTCACAAAGACCCAAGGAAAAATAGTAGCGGGAAGCACAGTGAAAAAAAAAAAAAAAAAA
>VWZK01004970.1:0-37308 GCA_013396935.1 Baryphthengus martii
GGCTGTCAATTTTGAGACTTCTGCCAGCCGCCTGTGAAACACTTCCTCAACCTCTTCATCCTGGTTGGGTGGTCTGTAACAGACTCTGAATGTACCCTCGGTGAGGTTGCAGAAGACACCAAGTTAGGTGGGTGTGTTGATCATCTTGAGGGTCAGGAGGCTCTGTAGAGGGATCTGGCCAGGCTGAATTGATGGGCCGAGGCCAAGGGAATGAGGTTCAACAAGGCCGAAAGGCCAGGTCCTGCACTTGGGTCACAACAACCCACTGCAACACTCCAGGCTGGGGCAGAGTGGATGGAAACTACCCGGTGGAAAAGGACCTGAGAGATTGATTGACAGGTGGATGAAGATGAGACAGTGTGTGCCCAAGTGGCCAAGAAGGCCACCAGCATCCTGGGTTGGATCAGCACCAGTGCGGCCAGCAGGACTAGGGCAGGGATCGTCCCCCAGACTGGGCACTGGGGAGGCTGCCCCTCGAATCCTGGCTTCAGTTTCAGGCCCCTCACTCCAAGAAGGACATTGAGGGGCTGGAATGTGTCCAGAGAAGGGCAGTGAAGCTGGGGAAGCTCTCGAGTACAAGATGATCCCCCCCTCCTGCTCCTTTTCCAAACATTTATTATGAGCTGACCTCATATGGCATGTGTGGGAGCAAAATAAGTACCTTCACTGCCTTCCCCCACTCTTCCTCGGTGCTGTGAGAACACAGATCACTGGATCTTCACCCAGCCTCCGTGTCTATCCTAGTCAACAAATATTTGTCAGCAGTGTTGAGCTTTGTAGTTCCAATTGTTCAGTGCTTCTGACACCCAGCATGGGGAAAGAGCCAGGGAAGAAAAGAGGCATGAGGCTGACACCGTCACCTGGAAGGCAGGGACAGACAGATTTAGGATATGAAAATCAGAAAGGGAATACTCGTCTCAGGGGGAGAAGACTGAAAGCTCTTGCGGAGATGGTCGATGGGGCATTCTCCTCTTCCTCTGCCCCAGACATGGATGCTTTCTTGGTAAAAACAGTGCCTTCAATACCCGGTACACATTTGATAGTGGCAGGAACTCATCTCTCCCAGCAACGCAGGGTCTTGAGCTGTGTGCCCTGAGGGTGTTGAGGGGGACACAGTGAGGAGACCTGAAACAGCGTCACCCCCAGTGCAAGGGGCAGCGCCGTGTCACACTCGGGATTGGGGAAGTGGCCACAGAGGTGGCTCAGCTGCAGATGCAGGGTACAAGAGACTCAGCATGGCTGTGCCATGTGCTCCCAAAAAGCCCTTTTGGTTTTATTTTTGGGTGAAACCATGTTATGACATCATTCCAAAAGAAGAAATAGAGTCCTAGAAATGGAGATATAGGCTCAGGGCTTTTCCTGAGCATATTCCCTACTCTGCGATGAGGCCACAGTAGTCTCCCATCATCATTCTCTCAAGAAGGGGTGGAACCACACACGGCTGAGAACAAAGCCCCCTCTCCATGGCCCCTGCTCACCTCTCTCACCAGATGGCACCCTGAGCTCACCTAGGTTGGGGTTTCAAGGGGAGCAGGGACATGGTAGAGAAGCTGAGGGCTCCTCACAGCTCCGGCCACTGTGGGAAGGATGTGGCCACTGCCTGCAGGAGGAAGGGGATCTGTTGCACTTGGTGGCCTTGGAGAGGTCCTTGAGATAACCTCTTGTCCCAGCCATGGTCCTGCCCTTCCGGGAACTGCGGATAGCAGCCACTGGGAATCTCACTGGGGGTTTTGTGGCTTTTTTCCTTCACAGTGCAGCAGTCCCATGCCCACACCACAGGAGTTGCCAGGGTCTGAGGTGTCAGGTGGCTGCTCCTGCCCCATGGCTGTGCCCTCACTGGGGAAGGAATAGTCCGAGGGGCTTCCCTCCTCCTGTTTTTGCAGCCCGATTTGGGGGTGGAGGGATTGGGGCTGTTACTGAAAACCTTGTGTCTGCTTCTCTCCTGTTATGTGGCTGTGTCAGGGAGGCTCTGCCATGAGGAGGGGGACAAAGGACCATGCTAAGTGTGGGGAATGCTGGGCGGGACCATCATCATCTCCAAGGTTGCTGGACAATGCTGGGCAGGTTGAGGGGACGCTGGGGGACAAAATGTCAGCCTCAGATGATGCTATAGGGGAGAACCATGGCCAGCTCTGGGGATGCTGCGGACAGCACCATGCAAGGTTGATGGGGATACTGGGAAGACACTCTGCCCTTCCACTCATTTAGAGGTGTGGATTTTTAGGGGTCAGGTCTTGCTCACCCGCCTCACTCTGTTTCGCTTGCCCGTGTACCATGGCCCTGCAGCCCCCAGAATCACCATCCTGTGAATGCCGGCACAGCCCCCTCACCCTGATCAGTGACCTCCGTGAGTCATTGCAGGAGTCACCTGGGAGAATGGGAGGCTCAGGAAGGGTCATTCCTAGTAGGCATGCAGAGTGCCTCCTCCACTGAGATTCTGGGCTGATGCACAGGTGGGGGACATACCCTTGTGGGAAGAAGACTGCAACTATGACAGACAGGGTGGTGGCAGCAGGAACTCTGGCAGCCCCTGTGACCCCACATCCCCTTTGGCTCCAGGTAATAACGCCACAGATTTATGCGAGGCAATAAGCAGCCTCCCCGAGGTCACGCGGGGAGCAGCTCCTTTGTGGAGGAGCTGCACCCGGACAGGGCTGTGAGTGAGGAGACAGTGCTATGAGTACAGGGGTGGGGGATCCTGGAGGTCAGCGAGGCTGTCCAGGGCTCTGGGGCTGACAGGGAGGGGATCCCAGCTCCCCTGGCCTGAGAGAGTGTCCATCATGGTGGTGGGCACTGACAGGTCCATGCTGGGTCGCAGAGAGGAGCCGTGGGCTTCAGGGCTGACTCTGCACCAAGACCTGCACTTCAGCTCCTTCAGCAGCCAACATCTGCACATCAATTTCACCTGGGTGCTGCTCAGCCCCATCAGCACCAACACCAGGGAGGTGTGGTGGCCTCCTCCCTAGCCCCTGCCAAAATCGGGGTCCAGGCTGAGACCAGGGAGTGCCCTGCAGGATGGATTCCCACTCCCACGGCCCTGAAACCGCTCTGTCAGGGACTGATGACTCAGTGGAAGCCCTTCTCATGCCCCACTGTGGGTTCCACTTGACTCCATGGCTGCCAGCCTCACTGCACCTGTGTGGGTGGGGAGCCCCAGGGTGCAGGGACCCCTGGGAAGCTCAGCCTGTGTTATACACCTCTGAACCCATCTGGTCCTGGTAGAACCTTGCTCCTGGGCACCAGATCTGGGGTGGCCAGTGCCAGTCCCCTCCCTGATCCCTCACTGGGGACTGAGACCACCCCCCCTGGCTTCAGGTACCACTGGGACAGGCAGAGGATCAGACTCCCGAAGAAGATCCCCCTTGACCTCCCATCCAGCAGTACCCGAGGTGCGAGCATCTCTCTGCAGGATGCTCTGGATGTGGGAGGAATGAGGATGTCGGGTGGCTGGAGAACTCCCCAGCTGCAGCCCCCTCGAACTGCCCCCAGCCCAGGGAGCAGCAGGAAAGCCCCGGGGACATCCCGATTCCACAGCAAGACTTTATTCCCCTGGGAGCCAAGGAAAGGAGCAGCGGGCTGGGAAGTGACATCCCTAAAAGCAGCCTTGCTGCGTCTCCACAGGTCCCACTCCACACCAATCCCCATCCCAGAGGCAGTTCCTTGTAGCCCCCCAAGCCCCTATACCCTCCCTCCCTCCTCCAGCTGCACCCCAGAGTTCTGGCCGCGGCTCCACGGGGGTCCCATCCAGGCTCTGCTTGTGTCCCCGGGGCCACCGGCACATTCCGAGGCCTTCCTGCGGCTCTGCCCCGTCCCACTGTCTCCGCGAAGCTGCTGCTGGTTCCCGTTCCCCATCCCCGGTCCTCGCCGTGGTGCGGGGGCAGTGGGGGCAGCGGGGCTCAGGGACTGTTCCGCACTGCCAGAACCGCGGCCGCCAGGAGAAGCAGCCAGAGGCGCGGGGGTTCTTCGGAGATGCTGCTGCCTGTGGGTGCCGGAAAGGGGTGGTCAGGGGCAGCCCTGGGGGGGGCAGGGACCACCCTCCCCGGCTGCCGCAGGGGCTCTGGACTCACCTGCGCTGAAGACACACGGGAGGCTCTTGCATCTCTTCTCTGCCAAAGAAACCAGAGCTGTCTGTATGGTCGCGTCACGCTGCGCCCCGCGCCCCGACCTGGCCACCCATGCCCAGCCGTCATATTCTGTGCCGTGCCACGCTGTGCCGTGCCACGCTGTGCTGCCAGGGCTCCCATGACAAACCCCGAGGTGAGAGCAGCTGGGAGATGTTAGAGGCCACACACCTGAAGCCAAACTCCCCCCATCACCCTCCCCTCGATTGAGCCCCCTCTTTCCCCACAGAGCTGGCAGTATGGGGGCATCTTCCACCCCCTGTCTCCTGCTATCCGGTGGTGGGGAGGGACTGTCCCGCAGGGACATCACCTTTCACAAACTCGCAGTTGTAGGTGCTTTTTGCATCCTTGGAGCGGAGGTTGATGAAGGATCTGTACCCATCGTGAGTGACTTTGGTGACCTCGAAGCTCTCGAAGGGCGGAATAAGGACCTCCTCTTCTTCAGGGAAGTAGGAGTAGTTCTCCATAGGGACACCGTAGCAGGTCTCCACTGAGAAGAATGTGTCCTGGCCAAAGGACTTGGCAACATTTTCCTTGAGGGAGGAGGAGGTAAATTGTCCAAAGCGGAAAGACTGGTGCTGCTGGGCAGTGAAGTAGATGTTCCGGACACCCCTGTAGACATTGTAGCAGTGGCGTGGCCGTGCGTCCCGCAGGGCTCTCAGGGCTTCGGTCAGGAGGAAATGCAGCACCTTGAAGTGAAAATTATCCAGGTAGTATTCACGGGAGCTCCCGGCCATGCGCACGGCCTCGTTGAACTTTTTGTACATGGGGCCCTCACGGGTGTATGCTAAGAGGGCAATCGCCTGCTCTGACCGCAGTGCCAGTGTCTGGTGGCCATGGCCGTGATTGTTCCACCATTCCCTGGCAGCCTCAGTCCAGGCCTCGGCATAGTCTGGGTTCTTGTTGAACTCAGTGCGGTTGAGCTCTGCCAGCTCTTCCTCCATCATGCTGGTGCAGCCCTGGTACTGGTCATCGAAGGAGGTGGGAGCCATGTCCATCTCCTTGACAGTAATGAGGTCTCTCTGATGCAGGGGGCTGCCAGTGGCCAGGGTCCCGATCAGCAGCACCAAGCCCAGTGCGATATGCTCCATGATGGGCAGAATTTTCCCAGGGAGCCCCAGCAAGAAGCGTCACCTGTGTCCCACGGTGGGCACGGGGTTGGGGAGCTGCTCCCTAGCTCCTGCAGCACCCAGGCCCTTGGAACCCGCACACCACCAAATGGAGAAGTGATAATCAGATGATGTTTTTATAGCAGACCCATCTGAGATTGCTCAGGCTCAGACCCAGCCCCCACTTCCGTCCTCCCAGTTATTTTTACAACCGTGAGCAGACACTGCCCCTCCTGCCTTGCTGTGGGGGGCAGTCAGGAAGCCCCCATGGGACAAGCTCCCTTTGCTTTCACCTGGGTCCAGGTGCCGTCCCACCATTGGCTCTGCCTTTTCCTGCAGCACTCAATCCCACATCTGGCCCTGCTGACCCAGGATGTGGTGCGTGCCCTGAACCCCCAGCAGGCTGCTGAGGATGGGACAGGTTGTGGCTCAGGTGGCCAAGGAAATGTCCCAATCATGGTGATTAAAGACACGGGGACACACAGAGGTGACTAAGACTGGGGGAGCTCAGCACCCACCCTGGAAAGGGCTCATCCTCCTGGGCCACCTGTGGAGAACTGGAGTGAGAGGAGCAGGAGCCTCTGGATCGAGTCTGGCCAGATGTTGCCCTCCCTGGGCATAGTAGCCGTGTCCCTCCCCATGGACCTCTGTGTCCCAAATCATAGCATGTCAGGGCAGGTCACGCTTTGAGGTTCAGAGCCAAAGCGGGTGAAACAAAAGCAGCAACCTGACAACTCTGCAGTTATCTCACTTATAGAATCACAGAATGGGTTGGGTTGGAAGGGACCTTTAAAGATCATCTAGTCCAATCTCCCTACAGGGAGCAGAGACATCAACTAGAGCAGGCTGTTCAGAGCCCCGGCCAACCTCAAATGGAATGTTTCCAGGGATGGAGCATCAACCATCTCCCTGGGAAGCCCTGGCCGTCCAGGGTGGCACCACCCTCAGCATAAAACACTTCTTCTGTGAGTAGCTTTCTCAGAAAGCAGACACAAAACATAGCTTCCCTCTGCGTTCCCCTCAGGACAACCTCTGCTTTTCCCATCACAAGTTGTTGAGCCTGGAGAAAAGGAGACTCAGGAGGGACCTTCTTACTCTTGCCAATTCCCTGCAAGGAGGCTGGAGCCAGGTGGGGGTCGGTCTCTTCTCCCAAGGAACAAGCGATAAGACAAGAGGAAACAGCCTCCAGTTGCAGCAGGGAAGGTTTATGTTGGACACGAAGAACAATTTTTTCCCCAAAAGGGTTGTCAAGTCCTTGTCCAGGCTGCCCAGGTGTACTAGATGCAGCCACCCTGACAAAAGCCTGTTAGAATGCAAAGTAGATTGCTTGGAGGTGATGGAGGTAAAGGCTCTGTGTGCCATCCCTGGTGCCTCTTTAGTGCAGGATCCCAGGCACAGGGTGGACAGGGCACAGAGCCCTGGGGACATAGAGTATGGTCCCTGCCTGAGGGGTCCCAGAGTCTGGGCCCATAGCCCAGTGGGAGCCGTGCAGGGCAGGACAATGTCTCCAGAAGTGCTTCACCTTGTTCTGGAGATGCATGAAGACCTGTTGGAGATCCTGAAGACCTGTTGCAGTCCCGCTTTTCACGCTTCTGCAACCCCTGTGCTGGCAGCGCTGGGCACAGAAGTCTCCCTGTAGCAGCCCGGGAGCCTGGGGCTGGGAACCCCCTGGGGCGTCCCTCCCTTCTAAATGCTAATAAATGGCAGATAGATTGTCTCTCTCCCTGGTCTGCACTTCATCCAACCGTCCTGTGACTGGGGGTGCAACCCCCTCAGTGTAGCAATTGAAAAGTCCTGGCCCTGGGGAGAAACCAGCCTGAGCACCATCACAGGCTTGAGATCACCCAGCTGGAAAGCAGCTTGTCGGAGAAGGTCCTGGTGGGCACCAAGCTGGCCACAAGCAGAGCCTGCCCAGGGTGTACTGGGCTGGATCAGGAGACAGATCAGGGGAATTTCATCCATCTACATCATTCCCTGCAAGGAGGATGCCCAGAGGACAGAGCCAGGCTATTTCCAGTGGTGTCCCGTGTCAGGACCAGAGGCCAAGGGCACAAACTGGAACACAGGTGGTTCCCTCTGAACACCAGTGAACACTTTTCACTGTGTGGCTGCCTGAGCCCTGGCAGCCTGGGAGTCTCCATCCTTGGAGCTCCTCAGAACAAACTGGACACAGTCCTGGGCTACCAGATCATCAGGGACTGGATCAGATGGAGCCCAGAGGTACCTCCAGCCTCAGCAGTCTGGTCATGTCTCTGCCCCAACACTGAGTTGGTGATCATGGGCTGGACTAGACCATTGATGCCCCTTGCCCTGTTGTCCAGGAGCGCAAACCGTGTGCCACCATCCCACAGGCCAAGTGACTGAAGCCTTTTTTGTATAGAGGACAATGGCTGAAATATTTGTACCAGGAAGCCTGGCAGACTGGTTCTATCATGCTACCATGAGCCCACCATGGCCAGCACCACCTGCTTACAATGGTGGAACCCATGACTGGACGGTTGGAAACCATGCCCCATGCCAGTGCCCTGGATACTGGCCTGAGCCTTGAAAAGCCAGTGTGATGGTGACCAGCACTGGGTGCTGGGACATTCAAGCACTGGGATATACATTTAGCAGAAGTCACTTGGCTAGTTAGCGCTGGAGGATCTTACTGGTCGACCTGGCCCTGCCCAATCCAAACACTTGGTGCTGTGGAAGGAGATAAGGTGCCTGTGGCACAACCAAAGGTGTCTGGAAGGCTGAGCTGCACAGGCAGAGGTCTAGCCCGCACGGCTGGAGGGACAAGCTAAGTGGCTCGGGTGTTGGAGGCACCATTTTGGTTGAGGCTGGGGCTGGTGGGCACTGGGCGTTTTCCTCAGCAGCATCAGGATGCCCCTCCATCTACATCTGGAGGACCCCCACTGTGACCTCATGGGCACGCCAAGGCTGTGTGGGGATGGCTCTCGGGGTGCTTGTGGAGAGATACTAGAGCAGAGCTGGGAGAGTTGCCCTCCAGGGGAAGGGGATCACATCCCGTTGGGCAGCTCCGTCAGAAAGGTGGGAAACAGTCCCACCTGGGTATGAGCCCACAGCTCTGCCCTGTTTTCCAGGCACAGTCCCAGGAGCAGCCAGGAGCTCCCAGAACTGCAGGAAACCATGGCCAAGGGATTGTGGCCCCCTCGGATGCCGTCATCGACAGTTCCCGAGGCAAAGGAGCACGGTATTTCAGGCTCCAGGCAAGCACCAGGTCTCCCTCTGTCGGCAGCTTCCAGTCTGGAGTCCAGTTTGGCACCTTGAGGAAACACCCCAGGGCTAATGACTCTCCTTCCTTCCTTCCAGGGGAATGATGAAGTCTTTGCTTTGCCGCTGCTGCTTCTTCTTCATGTGGCATTGAAAGGAATGTTTCCTGTCAGGTCCTCAGAGAGCAAAGTCAAGCAATAGAACAGAAACAAATGTTCTCGTCCATGAGAGGGAGCCCATCTCCACGCAGTCCATGCTGGTCTCAATGCCCCACATGAGCTCCTGTCCTGCCTGGGCCCACCGCTGGGGAGCAGCTCCTCACCCCTCAGCTCCCTCCACTCCTTACCCCAGTGGGAAGTGACAGAGCAAGCGCAGGAGGCAGCAGGAGCCTGCGGAGGGGTGCCCTCAAGGGAGCCCTTTCTCCCTTACCCTGGCAGGGATGGAGGTGCAGGAGGTGCTTGGGGCCAGAATTTTATCCCAGTGCCTGGAGTAGAGATGCTGGGACAGGATGTAGGTAAATCCATGGTGGCACCAGGCAGGAGCAGCTCCACGGGCTTGGATAGCAGCACCCCAACCACTCTGGGCAGGAACACCCTGGCTGAGCACATTTCCCACTGGTGGGTGTCTGCGGGCAGGGCAAGTGGCCAGACAGTCCTGGGGCCATGCAGGTGACAGTAGGAGGTCTGACCCTATTCTGGCCTGGCCTGAAGACCTGCTGTAGCCAGAAATGCCAGTTTCCCTGCATTTGACAGTTCCACAAGGTCCCAAAACAGCTACAGTTTGCTGGCAGAGAAAGTCCTGGTGGGCACCAAGACTAGCAGCATGCTGCTGCCAGTGGTGCCAGGAGGGTATTCAGAGATGACTTTCTGAGCCATCTACTTTCTGAGCCCACTAAAAAAGGACAATTTTCTTCAGTGTTCATCTGTCCTTGCTCCATCCTGGGAGAAGAAGGCAGGGACAATATATCATAATTACTTGAATACTCTTCAAATTACTTGTATCATTCCTCATCCCACAGGTCCCGCCACTCCTTCCCTTGCTGGGCAAGCATGGAGACATTGATCATGGAACTCAGTCCTTGCTGGGCATGCTGAACTACGTGATCTACCACAGCTACATGGGCTCCCTGGGCTCCCTGTCAAAGAGCAGTAGAGTGGACTCTCTCTTTGGACACTTTCCCACAACCAGGGCCCATTTTGATGGCAGAGCTGGCAGAGACCAATGGCTCAGAAACCCCTCGGTTTTCCAAGGGTTAACCAGGGTTTTAAGGAGCCAGTGTGGCATCAGGACCAGCCCTTGGCCAGAATCTCCCACTCCTGGTGGGCAGAGTATGAGCACATTCCCCAGTACGGGGTGGGCAGAGCGCAGAGCCCTGTGGACGTGGAGCACAGTCCCTGACAGAGGAGTCCCAGAGTCTGGGCACATGGTTGGAGGTCCTGGGAGACGTGCAGGGCACGACAGTGCCGCCAGAAGTGCTTCATCCAGTTCTGGAGCTGACTGAACACCAGCTGGAGATTCCATTGGCAGCCCCCTCTGCGTACTTCTGCACTCTCCATGTTGGTAACACTGGTCACAGAAGCCCCCCTGTAGCAGCTGGGGGGCCTGGGGCTGGGAACCCTGACTAAGTGGGTCACCTTGTCATAAGAGATCAGACTGGTCAATCAGGGCCTATCTTTCATAGTGATATTATTAGCATGTAGTGGGCTCTCTTTTTTCTTTTCCTCTGCAGGGCAAGAGCAAGAGCAGTGCGCAGGCTCCACGTCACCACACAGGCCATGCTGGACTCCATACCCAGCATCCAGCTCCTAGACTCCCTCTCCAGCCCAGGCTCACCACTGAGGAGCAGCTCATCATCTCTGGAACAGCCATCAGGGAATGAGCAACAGTGGTGGCTCCACATGTGTGGGGCTGACAAGGTGACACGTGAGGAGTCCGTGTCCACGCAGGACATGCTGGACTCCATGCCTCACATCAAGCCCCTGAGCTCCATTGTCCTCAGTGGGATCACTGCTAGGGAGCAACTCATCATCCCTAGAAGAGTCCAGCCAAGAGCAGGCCCTTGAGCACCAGGCAGACATGATGAAGACTGAGAAACCATTGTCTATAAAGATCATGTTGGAGGCTATACCTCATTTGAAGACTCTGGGATCCCTGTTCACCTTGGGCTCACTACTGGATAGCAGCTTTTCATCCCTCAGCTCCTTCCACTCCTTACCACAGTGGGAAGTGGCAGAGGAGGCTCCTGCAGGTGCCCCAGCCATGATGGAAGTGTAGAAGAATCTGGGTTTGCTGGTGGACAGAGGTCGGCCCCACCGCCTGAGAGCAGAGCTGCTGGGGCTGCGTGTAGGCAAACCCCTGGTGGCACCAGGCAGAAACAGCTTCATGGGCCTGGGCAGGAGCATCTCAGCTGAGTACAGACGCCATCAGATGGTGTCCATGGGAATGACAAGTGGCCAGACAGCCCTGGGGCTGTGAAGGTGCCTGGGGGAGGTCTGCACCTGATTCTGGCCTGGACTGGGCTGAATACCTGCTGAAGACAGCAGTTCCAGCTCCCCTGCATCCTCCAGCTTCAACAAGTCTTCAAGGTTCAAAATCAGCAACAATTTGCTGCAGAGAAGCATAGCAGAATGGATCCTGGTGGGCACAAAGAGTAGCAGTCCCCTGCTGCCAGCATCAGTTGGGTCCCCAGAGATGACATCTGGCCCTGAGCCTGAGCAACATTCAGAGGGAGTGACATTGGGAGACACACATCCAAGGGATAGGGGCATGGACTTGTCCCAGGCGTTCAGCTGCCCTGAGGACATCATCATGCCAGCTACCACTTGGCCCTGGATGCTTTTTGAGCCCAATGAAAGATGACAGTTTTCCCCCAGTGCTCATCTGTGCTTGGTCCATGTCAGAAGAAGAGAGAAGGGGAGTAAAATATCACATCAGAACAACCTGAATAATAATTTGGTGGTGGGGTTGGACTAGATGATCTCTAGAGGTCCCTCCCAATTCCAATGATTCTGTGATAACAGTATAGTAATAATAACATTCTGGAAAGCAGGTCCTCCTTGACTGACCTACTCTCGTTCTATGACAAGATGACTCGCTTAGTGAATGACTGACAGGCCATGGATGAAGTTTATCTGGACTTTAGTAAAGATTCTGATGTCATTTGCTACACTGTTCTCCTGGATAAACTGGCTGCTCATGGCTTGGATCGGTGGATGCTTTGCTGCGTAGAAAACTGCCTGGATGGCCAGGCCCAGAGGGTGGTGGGAATGGAGTTAACTTCAGTTGGAGACCAGTCACGAGCGGTGTTCCCCTGGGCTCAGTATTGGAGACAAATCTCTGTAATATTTTTATCAATGATCTGGGTGAGGGAATCAAGGCACCCTGAATGAGGTTACCAAAGACACCAAGTTGGGTGGCAGCGTTGATCTGCTTGAGGGTCAGAAGGCTTTACCAGAGGGCACTGGCCAAGATGGATCAATGGGCCAAGTCCAGTAGCATGAGGTTCAACAAGGACAAGGGCAGAATCTTGCCCTTGGGTAAGAACATTGATCCTGCACCATATTGAAATTATAGAATCAGAATTGTTTTGGTTGGAAAAGACCTTTAAGATTATTGAGTCCAACTGTTAACCCAGCACTGCCAGGTCACCACTAAATCCTCAGCAACACATCTCCATGGCTTTGTAATCCCTCCAGGCATGGGGACTCCACCACTGCCCTGGGAAGCCTGGACCAGGCCCTGACAACCATCTTGGGGAAGAAATTGTTCCTCATGTCCAAAAAACTTACCCTGGTACAAATTGAGGCTATTTCCTCTTGTCCTATCACTTGTTCCTTGGGAGAGGAGACCGATCCCCACCTGGCTTCCCTTCAGGGAGTTGTTGAGAGTGATGAAGTTTGGACTTTAGCTTCTGCTTGGTGGTGAGGCCAGGGGCACATCTGTGGGCCACCTCCCCCTGTGCTACCAGCTACTGCCTTGGCCCAAGAGTTGTTCCACTCGCTTTGGCTCTGAACCTCAAGGCGTGACCTGCCCTGACATGCTATGATTTGGGACACAGAGGTCCATGGGGAGGGACACGGCTACTATGCCCAGGGAGGGCAACATCTGGCCAGACTCGATCCAGAGGCTCCTGCTCCTCTCACTCCAGTTCTCCATAGGTGGCCCAGCGGGACAAGCTCTTGGCAGGGTGGGCTCCAAGCTTCCCCAACCTTTGTCACCTCTGTGTGTCCCTATGTCTGTAATGACCATGACAGGCCACCTGAGCCACAACCTGGCCCATCCTCAGCAGCCTGCCGGGGGTTCAGGGCACGCACCACGTCCTGGGTCAGCAGGGCCAGATGTGGGGTTGGGTGCTGCAGGAAAAGGCAGAGCCCGTGGTGGGACGGCACCTGGACCCAGGTGAAGGCAAAGGCAGCTTGTCTCACGGGGGCTTCCTGACCATCCCCCACAGCAAGGCAGGAGGGGCAGCGTCCGCTCAGGGTGGAGCCCTTAAAAATAACCGGGAGTACAGAGGTGGGGGCTGGGTCTGAGCCTGAGTGATCTCAGCCAGGGCTGCTATAAAAAGAAAGACAGGCCAGTTCTCACTTCTCCGTTAGGCAGTGGGTGGGTGCCAAGGGCCTGGGTGCTGCAGGAGCTGGGGAGCAGTTCCCCAACTCCTCACCTGCCACAGAACACAGGTAACACTTCTCGCTGGGGCTCGCCAAGAAGGTTTTGCCCATCATGGACTATCTGGCACTAGGCTTGGTGCTGCTGGTTGGGACCCTGGCCACTGGCAGTCCCCTGCACTGGCGAGACCTCAATAACATCAAGGAGATGGATATGGCTCCCACCTCCTTCGATGACCAGTACCAGGGCTGCAGCCACATGATGGAGAAGGAGCTGGCAGAGCTCAACCGCACCGAGTTCACTAACCGAATCTACGCCGAGGCCTGGACCATTGCCACTGCCGAATGGCGGAACCGTCATGGCCACATTCACCAGACACTGGCGCTGCGGCCAGATCTGGCAGTTGCCCTCCTGGCATACACCCTTCAGGGTTCCCTGTACCGAGAGTTCAACGAGGCCGTACGCACGGCCGGGAGCTCCCGCGAATACTACCTGGATAATTTCCACTTCAAGGTGCTGCATTTCCTCCTGACCGAAGCCCTGAGAGCCCTGCGGGACGCACGGCCACGCCACTGCTACAATGTCTACCGAGGGGTCCAGGGAATCTACTTCACTGCCCAGCAGCACCAGTCTGTTCGCTTCGGCCAGTTCACCTCTGCCTCCATGCAGAAAAAAAGTGCTGAGTCCTTTGGCCAGGACACATTCTTCTCAGTGGAGACCTGCTATGGCTTTCCCATCAAGGACTTCTCTTTATACCCCGTTGAGGAGGAGGTCCTCATCCCACCCTTTGAGAGCTTCAAGGTCACCACAGTCACCCACGACAGGAACAGATCCTTCATCGCACTCCGCTCCCAGGATGCGAAGAGCAACTACAACTGCGAGTTTGTGAAAGGTGATTGCCCCGCGGGACGGTCTCTCCCCACTGCCAGTTTCATGGGGACAGGGGGTGAGGGATGGCCCCATCTCGCCAGCTCTGTGCGGAAAGGGGAGTCTCGATCGTGGGGAGGGTGATGGCGGGAGCTTGGCTTCGGGTGTGCAGCCTCAAACGTGTCCCAGTCACTCTCGCCATGGGTTTGCAACGGAGGCCTTGGCAGCACAGCGTGGCACGGCACAGCGTGGCACAACACACAATATGACAGCTGGGCACGGATGGCTGAGTCGGGGCGCGGGGCGCAGCGTGANGTCCGCTCAGGGTGGAGCCCTTAAAAATAACCGGGAGTACAGAGGTGGGGGCTGGGTCTGAGCCTGAGTGATCTCAGCCAGGGCTGCTATAAAAAGAAAGACAGGCCAGTTCTCACTTCTCCGTTAGGCAGTGGGTGGGTGCCAAGGGCCTGGGTGCTGCAGGAGCTGGGGAGCAGTTCCCCAACTCCTCACCTGCCACAGAACACAGGTAACACTTCTCGCTGGGGCTCGCCAAGAAGGTTTTGCCCATCATGGACTATCTGGCACTAGGCTTGGTGCTGCTGGTTGGGACCCTGGCCACTGGCAGTCCCCTGCACTGGCGAGACCTCAATAACATCAAGGAGATGGATATGGCTCCCACCTCCTTCGATGACCAGTACCAGGGCTGCAGCCACATGATGGAGAAGGAGCTGGCAGAGCTCAACCGCACCGAGTTCACTAACCGAATCTACGCCGAGGCCTGGACCATTGCCACTGCCGAATGGCGGAACCGTCATGGCCACATTCACCAGACACTGGCGCTGCGGCCAGATCTGGCAGTTGCCCTCCTGGCATACACCCTTCAGGGTTCCCTGTACCGAGAGTTCAACGAGGCCGTACGCACGGCCGGGAGCTCCCGCGAATACTACCTGGATAATTTCCACTTCAAGGTGCTGCATTTCCTCCTGACCGAAGCCCTGAGAGCCCTGCGGGACGCACGGCCACGCCACTGCTACAATGTCTACCGAGGGGTCCAGGGAATCTACTTCACTGCCCAGCAGCACCAGTCTGTTCGCTTCGGCCAGTTCACCTCTGCCTCCATGCAGAAAAAAAGTGCTGAGTCCTTTGGCCAGGACACATTCTTCTCAGTGGAGACCTGCTATGGCTTTCCCATCAAGGACTTCTCTTTATACCCCGTTGAGGAGGAGGTCCTCATCCCACCCTTTGAGAGCTTCAAGGTCACCACAGTCACCCACGACAGGAACAGATCCTTCATCGCACTCCGCTCCCAGGATGCGAAGAGCAACTACAACTGCGAGTTTGTGAAAGGTGATTGCCCCGCGGGACGGTCTCTCCCCACTGCCAGTTTCATGGGGACAGGGGGTGAGGGATGGCCCCATCTCGCCAGCTCTGTGCGGAAAGGGGAGTCTCGATCGTGGGGAGGGTGATGGCGGGAGCTTGGCTTCGGGTGTGCAGCCTCAAACGTGTCCCAGTCACTCTCGCCATGGGTTTGCAACGGAGGCCTTGGCAGCACAGCGTGGCACGGCACAGCGTGGCACAACACACAATATGACAGCTGGGCACGGATGGCTGAGTCGGGGCGCGGGGCGCAGCGTGACGCGACCATACAGACAGCTCTGGTTTCTTTGGCAGAGAAGAGATGCAAGAGCCTCCCGTGTGTCTTCAGCGCAGGTGAGTCCAGAGCCCCTGTGGCAGCCGGGGAGGGTGGTCCCTGCCCCCCCCAGGGCTGCCCCTGACCGCCCCTTTCCGGCACCCACAGGCAGCAGCATCTCCGAAGAATCCCCGCGCCTCTGGCTGCTTCTCCTGGCGGCCGCAGCTCTGGCAGCGGCCGGGGGCTACTGAGCCCTGATGCCCCCGCTGCCCTCGCACCACGACAAGGATCGGGATGGGGAACAGGAACCAGCAGCAGCTTCGCGGAGACAGCAGGATAGGGCAGAACTGCAGGAAGGTCTGGGGTTGCCGCCTGAGCCCAGCTCAGCCCTGCCCCGGTGCCACTGGCTTCAGGACATGCTGGCGGCCCCGAGACACAAGCGGAGCCTGAATGGGGCCCCTTGTGGAGTTGCGGCCAGAGTTTTGGGATGCAGTTTGGAGGGGATGGATCTCAGGGCTTCTGCAAGGGACTGCCCCTGGGATGGGGGTTGGTGCTGAGGGGGGCCCATGGAGACGCAGCAAGGCTGCTTTTGGGTGTGACACTGCCCAGCCTGCTCCTTTCCTTGGCTCCCAGGGGAATAAAGTCTTGCTGTGGAATTGGGGTGTCCTCGAGGCTTTCCTGACACTCCCTGGGCTGGGGGCAGTTCAAAGGGCCTGCAGCCAGGGTGTTCTCCACCCACCCCACATCCTCACTCCTCCCACATTCATATCATCCCACAGAGTGATGTCCGTGTCCTGGGTCCTGCTGGATGGGGGTCCGAGGGGAATTTCCTCCCGAGGTCTGTTCCTCTGCCTGTCCCAGTGGTGCCTGCAGCCCTGGGGATTCTCAGTCCCCACTGAGGGATCAGGGAGCGGACTGGCACCTGTCACCCCAGCCCTGATGCCCAGGAGCAAGGCCCTGCCAGGGCAGACAGGATCCGAGGGCAATAAGATGGACCCTGCTCCCCAGGGGTCTCTGCACCCAGGGGCTCCCCGCTCTTTGCCTCGTCCTCCTCTAGGACAGAGCACAGCCATCCCCTGGTCCATGGTTCTTCAGCTCCTCACCAGACAAGGAAGGGATCAGGGACGGATCCCACTTTCCACAGGCACCAAAGCCACATCCTCTCCCTCCCTCCTCACCTCATGGGTGCCCTTCGCACCCATAGGCACAGGACATGGGTGACACTGGGTAGCCTTGATGTGCTTTAATAAACCCTGGGGTCCCAGAGTTGGCTGTGGGTAGCTCCTGAGCACAGCCAAGGGTCAACTCCCAGTTCGATGAGTAGGGCCAGGAGACCCATGTGGGTGCAGCGGGGACCGCAGCCATGGAGGCAAGTGGAACCATGGTGGAGCATGAAGAAGGGCCTCTATGGAAGAGTCAAGCCCCCATACAATGATTTTGGGGCCGTAAGAACAGGGATCCATCCTGCAGGGCGCTCACCCATCATGACTTGCACCCTGATCTCAGCCCAGACCCCCACTCTCAGTAGGGGCCGAGGCTGGGGGTGGCCACTGCACCTCCCTGCTGTCGGTGCCGACGGGGCTGAGCACTACACAGGTGAAGTTGGTGTGCAGGTGCTGGGTGTTGAAGGAGCTGAAGTGCAGGTCTCGGTGCAGAGTCACCCCTGAACCCCACGGCTCCTCTCTGCAACCCAGCAGGGACCCGTCAGTCCCCACCACCATGATGGACAATCTCCCAGGCTGGGGGAGCCGAGAGCCCCTCCCTGCCAGCCCGACTCCCAGACAGCCTCGCTGACCTCCAGAAACCCCCAGCCCTGTACTCACAGCACTGTCCCCTCGCTCACGGCCCCATCTGGGTGCAGCTTCTCCACGAAGGAGCCGTTCCCCAGCCAGTAGAGCAGCGTGACCTCGGAGAGGCTGCTCGTTGCCTCACATGACACCGTCACATTCTCACCTGGAGCCGGAGGGGATGTGGGGTCACAGGAGCTTCCAGAGTCTCTGCTGCCCCCACACCTTCAGTTGCTACAGTTGCAGCACCCCCCTCAAAATGTCCCCCACCTTCCCAACACCCCAGAATCTCAGTGGAGGACGCACCCTGCGTGTCTACCAGGGCTTACCCGTCCTGATCGTCTCCCCTGGCTGGCAGCCTCACCACAGCCCCCCTCCATCCCCAGGCCACCCCTGCAATGACTCAGGGAGGTCACTCACCCTGGTGAGGGAGCTGTGCTGGTGTCCGCAGGACAGTGATCCTGGGGGGCTGCAGGGCCATGGCACCTGGATGAGCGGAGCGGGGTGAAGCAGGGAAGCAAGAGCTGCCCCCTAGGACTCTGCATCTCTAGGTGAGTGGGAGGGCAGAGTCCCAAGAAAGAGATCAGACATGGCCCCCTGCACAGGTCCTTTGAGGGGCACAGAGACGGGAAGTGGTCTCGGCACCCCCCCCCCCCAAAGCCCCCACTTACCCACGCAGGGGGAAGCCAGGGCCCAGCAGAGCAGGGGCAGGAGGAGCTGGGCAGGGGATCCCAGGGTCCCTGCAGGCAGAGATGGGGCTCAGTGCTGGACACACTGGGACGCTCCCCCTGAGTTTAGGTTCGTTTCCTCCAGAGTCCCCTGAGCTGGCCATCGTCCCCTGAGCTGGCCATCGTCCCCTGAGCTGGCCATCGTCCCCTCAGCATTCCCCCTAACCTGACCTGGTCCCGATTCCCCTTCCTAACACCACTCCAACATCCCTGGAGTTGGTCATGGTGTGTGTCCCCTACTCCAGCATCCCTCTCACGATCCCCTCAATCTAACATAGTCCCGTCCCCAAACCAGTATCCCCACAGCATCCCCCGAGCTGTCCATGGTATTCCCAGCATCCCCACAAGTCGCCTTAGTCCCGCCCCGCACCCAGCATCTCCCGAGCCCCGAGACGATGCCCCCCCTCCAGGCATCGGGCTGGTTCTCCCTTCCAGGGTCCTCCAAGTCCCGGCTGGGTGCCCCCGAAAGGTCCCGTTCCCCGTGCCTCTGCCGGTACCGGTGGATCTCAGCGCAGCCATGGGGCTGCTGGCTCTCGGAGCGTCAGCGCTTTATAAGACGGCCCGAGTGGGCGGTGGGAGCGTCGTGACTCACCGGGAGCCGCCCTCGGCGCCGACGAGGCGCGACTGGGACCCGTGTCCCCACCTCCCGTCTTTCCCCGAGCCCCCCGGGACGTGCCCAGTCTCCCCCGTGTCCCAGTACAGCACCTCCGTGTCTCCCTGTGCCCCCTCCCCGTCACGCAAGGCTCTGTCCCACAGCTCTGTGCCCACCGTGTGCCTCTGTTCTTCACCCCACACCTCCTGTCTCCCTGTGCCCCGTGTCCCCTGTGCCCGGTTCTACACAGCCCGTGACTTCTCCATGACCAGCCTCGATGCGTCCCCGCATCCCCCCTACTGCCACTCTCTTCCCCCTCCTGTGCCATGGGTAAACGGCTGTGGGCACCTCAGGAACAGAGGAACGGGGCACTCCGTGTCCATCATGTGGGGAACTAAGCCAGGGACTGTCACAGGGCTTGGGAAAAGTCCACCATATCATCACTCTGCCTTTCCCCTTCCTGTGGGTGAGCAGCCGCGAGCTCCCCAGGAACAGAGGAACGGGGCATCCCGCGTCCATCATGTGGAGTGCTGAGCAACGTGGTGTCACAGGGCTTGAGGACAGTTCCGGGGGCTGGTGGCAGCATCATGCTCTCAGCTTTTGCACTGCCCAAACCCAGATCCAGAGGATGAAGGAGAGAAACTCCCACAGACCCATCCAGGGCTCAACAGTGAGGGGAACCAGCATCGATCGAGTCAGCCCTGGTGAGGAGCCCTGGGCCAGGACTCACCTCCTCTCCCTCTTACCCATGGCAGAACCCCCTGAGCCAGCCCCATGACAGGAGAGCAGCAGGCACAAGGCTTTCAGTAACATCCGCCCCCCCCAGATCAGGCTGCAAAAAAGGGGCAGGGGGAAGCCCCTGGGCCTCTTCCTTCCCCAGCGTGGGCATGGCCATGAGTAAGGAGCAGCCGCCCGAGCCCTCAGGCCCTGGCAGCTCCTGTGGTGCAGGCACGTCAAAAAAAAAAGCCCCTGAAACCCCGGTGAGTTTCCCGGCTGCTGTTACAGTTCCCAGAAGGGCAGGACCGTGTCTGGAAAAACAGGTTATCTGAAGGACCTCTCCAAGCCTGCCAAGTGCAACAGGTCCACTTCCTCCTGAAGGCAGCAGCCACATCCTCCCTGCAGCGGTCAGAGCTGTGAGGAGCCCTCGGCTTCGTGTCCCTGCTCCCCTTGAAAGCCCAACCCAGATGAGCTCTGAGTGCCACAAAGTGAGAGGTGAGCAGGGGCCATGGAGAGGGAACTTTGTCCCCAACCCCGTGTGGTCCCATCCCTTGGGGAAAGCGTGGAGGCGGAAGGAGTAACTGTGACCTCACTGCAGGGCAGCAAAGACGCTCAAGAAAAACCCTGAGCCAACGTCTCTGTTTCCAGGACTTCATTTCTGTGTTTGGCACATCGCAACGTGGCTTCACTCAAAAGAAAAACCAAAAGGGCTCAGCAGGGGCACGTGGCACGGCCACATCAGGTCTTCCCCCACCCTGGGGTAACACAGCCCAGGCGGTCCCTGCAGCTGAGTCACCGCCACAGACACTTCCCCAACCCTCGGTGTGACGTGGCGCAGCCCCTCGCACCGGGGGAGACACTGCCTTGTGTCCCTCTCACCAGACCCCGGCTCTCTTAGGAGATGCAGCTTGAGCCTCTGGCATCTCCATAATACCTCAGCTTCACCCGGAAATGTCCCGGCTGGCCCTTGCATGGAGGATTTTGCCCCTGTACGCTGCTAAAAAAAACAAGCTCGAAGCCCCCCGCTCAAGAGGGACGGTGGCACAGCTCCGTGTGCCAGCACGGCGAGAAGCCAGCGATGCCAAGGTGGGGAAATGCTGGCACCAGCCCAGCCCGGGTGTTCTATCCCTTTTATTCCAGTGCTAAGAAGAGTAACTCCCAGTGATGTGGCCCCAAGCCCTGGGGTACGGACGACCTGCGTTTGGGCTGCTCTTGCTGTACCATCACTGTCACTAAAAGGGACGTGGGGAGAGAAACGTCACCATGGCCTGATTGGCCACCCCGAGCTGCAGCAGCCGAGCGATGCCATCGCCTCCCAGAGAGAAACGTAGAAAAGACAGGAGCGTACAAAAGGGTTCCCCACAGCAGAGCCCCCCCCAACTCTGTCACGGTGCAGAAGAGCGGCTCCGTTCCTCCCCACAGCACCGAGGAGGGGATCCAGCAGTCAAAGAGTCTGGCCCGCTGTGGCCGAGCGTCTCCCATGTCCCCGATTCCAGGGTACTGGGCTCCAACCTCATTGCAAGCAGCCCCTACAGGGCCCACTGCTGATTCTTCTTCCACCCCCCAGCTCCGTGCCCCATCCTCGCTGCCGGCAGGGCTGCTCCGGGGGAGCCGGCGTCGGAGCTGCCAAAGCCTCAGCCCCTCTCCCAGTTGTCTTCCCTGGTACAGAAGGACATGAACAGCCTCCAGCCAAAAAAACCCTCGGCATGAAGGGTCGGAGAGGGGCTGCGGGGAGGCAAATGGAACAAACGTCTCTTTTTCATCTCTGATAGAAAGTTTTAAATACGCTCATTAAAATAATTGCTTTTTAAAAAAATGACTCTCCCAGCCTTAGCAGGAGGGGGCCCCAGGGCACAGTCCTCCCTTGGCCCCCTCAAAACCGTGGTCCTCAGGGTGGGAGGGTAGGTGGCCAAAGTCCTGAGAGGTGACGGAGAAAAGCTGGCATCCCCCAGCCGGCTGCTGTCCCCTGCCCTGGGCACACAGCCTCTCGTGGCTCCCCACTGGCTGCCCTTACTCCAAGCCCAGGATGTAGTTGATGCCCTGGACCAGTCCAATGATCACCGGCTGCCAGGCCACCAGGTAACGCAGCCAGTCCAACAGCTGCCCATACATGACGTGAGGCCTCTCCCAGCTGGGCGGGAAAGAGTTAAAGAGCCCTGGGGAAGTGAAGGGGATGTGTGTGAGAGGAGCACAGCCCACCAAAGAGCCACCCAAAGCTGCCAGGGACACGGCAGCCCCAATCCTCTGCAGTGGTCGGTGCCATGAGGATGGCTCTGGCCAGGCTCACTTTGACCAGGGGGTGTCTGGGGTGCAGCGGGGTGTCCCCTGCAGCAATGTGGCAAGGGGGATGGGGGAGGGGGGCGGGCTGAGTCCTCCAGCCAGCAGGCAGGGGCTGGAGGGGGTCAGCCAGGAGGGGCTTCATGATACTTTTGTCAAGCAGCAGCCCTCCCAGCTCTCCACCTTGAGGTGTCCACTGCTCCAAGGACAGATTTTGCAGGGTCTCTGCCACCACCGTGGGCTGTCAGGGTGCCAGGGAACCTCAAATGAGCAGTCAAGCAGGTGCCGTCCATGGCCCCCAAACCCCTGGTGAGCTTGACCCCCCCGTTCCCCTTCACGAAGAGAAAGGATACGGGTTACTGAACATCCTCTTGAGATCCACCTTCTCTTTGCAGTATGGACATGTCTGCTTTTTCCCAACGATGCACCAGCCACGGATGCAGAACTCGTGAAATCTGGAAAGCGGCACGTTAAGGGGAACTGCTGTTGGGTGGGAGGGGGATGGGGGGAACGGGACACAACTGAGCATGGTGGAAACCACTGAGCTTAAAAAAAGTTGCCCACCCACAGGCAAAACATCCACTTTGGGCCACACTGCATAACCGCAGCCCTTTCCTAGAAGACTCTGAGGGGGCTCATGGGGCGATGACAAATGTATCAGGCACTGGTGACACAAACCCTTCATTGATGGTGCCTGGCACACACTGGGGCCCAGTCAGACCGAGGTGGGTGGCCAGGACAGAGGCTGCAGGGACCCTCCAAGGGCGATAAGATGGCTGAGGATGTGTCCGGCAGTGGAACGCTGGAGCTTTGAACGCCAGAAAGGTTTGTACAGCCCAGGAGAGCTCCACAAACCTGACCGTATGTGTTACTCAAGGCTCTTGCAAAAGCTTCCTGGGGATTTACAACCTATTTAAGGAATTTCTGATTTCCAGGTGTCCCGGGCAATGAGGATTTGCTCAACCTGGAAAAGTCACTGGAGAAGATGGCAGCCACAATCCCTGGGCAAGGTGAGGCTGTTTGCCATGATGGGGACCCTGCCACGCTCGAGGGTGTCACCCAGTGAAGAGAAGCTCCACCAGGTGATGCCTCTGCAGCTCAAACCAAGGGTTAACGCCAGAAAGCAGCAGCAGGAGCCGCTTCCTCCTCAGCCCCAGAGCATGGAGACAAAGAGCCAGAGCTGCCAACCAGTCCTCAACCTGTGGACCACCACGGGGACCCACCAACTCCTCCGAGAGCGACCATCCTCACCTACGGTGCCGCAGGGCAGGTGACACACAGGCTCCAGCCCCATGCGGGGTAGATTGCTGAGGTCAGGCCGGTATAAAACCGGCCAAACATTCAGAAGTTAAATATAGCATTGTCAGTGGTGACCTTTGCTCAAGCTCAGTTTGGAAACCACCTCACGGGTGGGCACACTTGAGAGGTGCCAGATGACGTCTCCCATCTCCTCCACCAAGTCACCGCTGAGAGAAAGGAAAAGAAAAATCCCCCATATCTGGCGCCGGATGGAGCTGAGCAATAACCACCAGGACTTTTGGTTTCCAAACCGACTGTGCGTCATACCAGCTGACAGGGAGAGCTGAGCAAATCCAGGGAAAGCCCGGCAAGGTTTTAGGGAATGAGGAAGCTGCTGGGTTGTTGCTGGAGCTGGCAGCGACTGGCAGCTCTGGACCAAGGGGGTTGTTTTCTGAGGGATGCCGTGTGGAGCAGGAAGTGTTTTCCCCCAGAATTTTCCCGTAGGAGGGTCTCAGCCAGGACCCACAGCGTTGGATCTCTCAGGATGGGGCCAGCATGACACAGGGAGCCCAGCTCGGCCCTATCAGGGACATTTCACAACACTACCTCACCCCACCTGGTACCAGATCCCAGCAGATTTGGCAAAGGCAGCTGGAAAAGGGACGTGCAGCTTCAGGGCAGCACCACAAGGAGCTGGGGAGGGGGAAGGAAGAGGAAATAAGGCACCCAGAGGCGGGCGAGGAAGTGATTTCAGGGACACGCAGGGCTTGGCCTCTTCCCACACCAAGTCAGCAATGACACAGGCAAAGATCACCAGCAAAATCAGCAGGAACGGTGTTTCCTGAGTCCAGGGAAGTCACAGGGCAGGAGGTTCCCACTGCCGGCCCCGAAGGGCAGCAGGCAAGGTGAGGAGAAGGATACACGTGGTTGCAGGAGAGGCGGTAGGTGTTCTCAATGATCCCTTCCTCGTTGACGTCCACGAAGATCTGCTGGCCGCAGACGGCACACACACTGTCTGAGAGGTGCTTGGTGGGCATCCCCGAGGCGCTGTAGAACTGAGCGAGGGCAGAGGAGAGGGAAAGCGGTGACAGTGGGAGGGAACCACGCGGCCCACACCCGCATTGGCCTAGCTAAGACTGAAGGAGAGCTGAGGTCACAGAATCACAGAATCCCAGCATGGTGGGGGTTCAAAGGGACCTCTGGAGATCATCTCGTCCAATCCCCCTGCTCCAGTAGGATCGCATTGTCCAGGTGGGTTCAGTTAGAAACTCCCAGTCCAGACACTCTCTCACCCAGCAAGAATCCAGGGAGCCCTTTCTCAAGGCGGTGTGTGGGCCGTGTTGATGCACTTTCCAATTTGGGGGAGCATGCGAGTGACACGTTTCAGTCCCTCCTGTAAAGGGGGGGACACTCTTGCCTGGGGTCAGCAGAGCGTTAACTCACCCCGATGGTCGAGGCCATGTAATCCGCGCACATCTCGGCAAAGTCCCGCTCCAGCACCCCATAGTAAAGCCCATAGAAGAGGAGGGAGATGCCAAAGTCCATCGCATCTTCCGGTTTGATTCTACAAAAAACGAAGCCCAACCAACATCAGAAGGGTGTTTTGGTGGGGAGGCTGCTGAAGGCGCATAGCTCTAGTTCAATCACAGGAGCGGTCCACCAGTGCAATGGACACATGTCACCAGGAAGCGTCACCCACAGAGGTCTTCTAGCTCCCTGCCCAACACAAACCCCATTCCTGCTGCTGGAACACTTCACCTTGTTGTCAACAAGCAGTGTTTGAATGCAGATCCCAGAATTCCAGCATGGCAGGGGTTGGAAGGGACCTCTGGAGATCATCTCAGCAAATCCCTCTGCTCCAGCAGGGTTACCCAGAGCAGGCTGCCCAGGACCACATTTGTCAAGGCAGGTTTGGAATCTCTCCGGAGGAGACTCCACAACCTCTCTGGGCAGCCTGGGCCAGGCTCTGGCACCCTCACAGCAAACAAGTTTTTCCTCCTGTTCAGGTGGAACTTCCTGGGTTCCAGGTGGTGCCCGTTTTCCCTTTCGCTAGGCACCAGTGGCAAGAGTCTGGCCCCATCCGCTTGGCCCCCGCCCTTTAACTATTGATCAGCATTGATTAGATCCCCTCTCAGTCTTCTCTTCTCCAGGCTAAACAGCCCCAGGGCTCTCAGTCTTTCCTCAGCAGAGATGTTCCAGTCTCCTCAGCATCTCTGGAGCCTCTGCTGGACTCTCTTGAACTGAGGACCCCAAAACTGGACCCAATACTGAAGCTGGGGCCTCAGTAGGGCAAAGCAGAAGGGGAGGAGAACCTCCATTGACCTGCTGATCACACTCTTCTTCATGCACCCCAGGAGACTATTGACCTTCTTGGCTATGATGGCCTTTTGCTGGCTCATGGGCAACTTGTTGTCCCCCAGCCTTTCCAGGTCCTTCTCTGTGGAGCTGTTTCCCAGCAGGTCACCCCTCCCCCTGTACTGGTGCATGGGGTTATTTGTCCCCAGGTGCAAAACTTGACACTTGCCCTGCTTTAATTTCATGAGGTTCCTCTCTCCCCAACTCTCCAGCCTGGCCAGGTCTTGCTGAATGAGATGTGGGTGTAACACCCTGGCTGTCTAATACCTGGTGCCCATTACCCTCACCAGCCTCTGGAACTAGCAACATGCACCACATCAGCTCCCATTAAGACCCCAGTTAACACTTCCACCTCTCTGCAGGTAGTAGCCAGGTCTGCCCACGTTCCAGACAAGGAATCAACATCTCTAAAGATGAAAATAGACTCAATCCTCTGATAAAACAAGGGGGCTGGCTGCTTGTATCAGAGTAGCAAGAAAAACCCCATGCCGCTGGACTGGTATGAAGCTGGAGGAGTGCCGACGCTATGGGGCTGGAAGCTGGGCTCTCTGGTGACACTGACCGCTTTGGGAACCACCATCTCACCCAGGATCCTCTCAGCAGAAAGAGGATCAACACTTCAGGAATCAGCATTTCACCCGTGATCCTCCCAGGAAAGAGAGGACACCCCAACAGTCCCTTTTTTAACCCGTTTTTCAGATTTCAAAGAGAACCGTTTGTTTCCAGAGTCGTGCCCAACACCGTATCCCACACTGTGTGTTCCACCCCTGCCCCAGGAGTGGGACCTGAAAGATTCACTCACCTGAACAATAAGTTAAGACCGAAAAGTGTAAACATGACAGCCATGTACCCCACGATGCCAGTGGCGTAGCTGATCTTGTATATTAGCAGAAACCATTTATAAACCAATCTGAAAAGAAATAAAACAGGCATTTAACTACTTTATTTTGTTCCTGAATCAAACTGCACCTAAAGAGTTTCACTTTTTAAACCTGATTGCAGAAAATCTTGGAAACACAGAATCATTTCGGTTGGAAAAGACCTTTATGAATATCCAGTCCAACCATTAACCCAGCATTGCCAGGTCACCACTAAACCATGTCCCTCAGAACCACATCTCCATGTGGTTTGAAATCCCTCCAGGGATGGGGACTCCACCACTGCTCTGGGCAGACTGGGACAGGCCTTGACAATACTTGTGTGGAAGAAATTGTTCCTCATCTCCAACCTAAACCTCTCCTAGTACATCCTGAGGCCATTTCCTCTTGTGCTGTCATTTGTTGCTTGGGAGAAGAGACCAACTCCCACTTGGCTCCAATCTCCTTTCAGGGAGCTGTCGAGAGTGAGAAAGTCTCCCCCGAGCCTCCTTTTCTCCAGACTCAACAAGCCCAGGTCCCTCAGCTGCTCCTCACCAGACTTGTGCTCTAGACCCTTCCCCAGCTTCGTTGCCCTTCTCTGGACATGCTCCAGCCCCTCAATGTCCTTCTTGGAGTCAGGGGCCCAAAACTGAAGCCAGGATTTGAGGTGTCCAGCGCCCAACCCAGAGGGACAATCCCTGCCCTCATCCTGCTGGCCACACTGGTGCTGATGCAAGCCAGGCTGCTGGTGGCCTTCTTGGCCACCAGGGCACACTCCGGCTCATTGTCAGCCACCTGTTGAGCAACACCCCAGGTCCTTTTCCACAGGGCTGTTACCATCCACTCCACCCTAGTCTGGAGCATTGCAGGGTGGTGTTGTGGCCCAAGGGCAGGGCTGAGCTTTTTGGTCTTGCTAAATCTCAACCCCCTGACCTCAGCCCATCAATCCAGCCTGTTCGATCACTTCACTTCTCCGTAAGCACAGGCAGCAGAGCTTTACATTTCTCATTTGAGCGACAGATCCGTCACTGCCACAGGCTGCTCAGTCTTGATTTCCAAATTAGAAACCAGGGGATCTGCGAAGGCTGTAAGCAAGCTGGCTTCATGCCAGGAATTCCCTCAGTGAAGCTAGCAGCCTTCGCAGTATCTGCCTTTCCACCACCTGCTCGGGTACCACGTGCACCAGGCTGACTGCCAGCAGCCGGTTCGTTCTTCACGCCGACTGATGCCGGCAGGGGTTACAAACCCCGCGGGGTGCAAAGTTTTAAGAGAAGCAAAACTGGAAAGAGTTCCTTGTAGTGGTTACCCTGGGGCTGAGGAGTTTTTCCCAGGAATACATGCTACTAACCTGGGCGTTGTCTGTACCAGAGGTTTTCGAGTCGCCCTGAAGGTGACAAAAGCTGTCACTGCTGAGAAGAGTACCCAGATCACCAGGAACCGCCACCAGTTCAGCTTGATGGTGAAATACAGAGGCACTACCCACATCTGGAAGAGGGTCACCATCTACAGGAACACAGGAAAGGCATTTGGAGCTGGTTCAGAAACCAGACACACCTTGCAACGCCTGGCAGCCTTTCTCTTGCCTGCATCTAAGGGCCCTGGACAGCACCAGCACATTTGGGAAATTTGGTCTGTGGCATCCAGCACCCAGAGAACAGGATCAAACATTCAGGGTCTCAAATGCTGCAGCTCAGATGCCTCAGGAAAGTATTAAATGAGGAGATGGATGAAGTAGAAGGTTTCAGACTTGCCTCTACCCTACAGTCTGTTCCCTAAAGGGATCCACAACCATGGAGCTGAGCTCCGGGGAAGCTGCCAGAGGGGAACACACAAAGAAGCTAACGTTAAACTTCATGAAGGGTTACAAGTATTGCCTGGAAACACAAGTTATGATAAGAAAGTTGGGGTGAGGTTGGTTCAGGTGAAGTAACAGTCCTTGACAAACCAGTGGCATCAGCAGGTCCAGGTCTGCTCAGCAGCACCCGGCAGTGCTACAGGAACTGTCAAACCTGGGGACCCAACAGCAAGAACCCTTTGTCACTTCATAAAATTATTTGGATTGGAAGGGATCTTTAAAAGTCATCTAGTCCAACACCCCCGCAGTGAGCAGGGACACAGAATAGAAACCTTTTGGTTGGAAAAGATCCTTAAGATGATCGAGTTCAACCGTTAACCCAGCACTGCCAGGGCACCACTAAACCATGGCCCTCGGCACCACATCTCCATGGCTTTGAAACCTCTCCAGGGACGGGGACTCCACAACTCCAACCTCACCTGGAATGTTTCCAGGCATCGAACCTCAACCTCTGAGCATCCTGGGCCAGGGTCTTACCATCCTCAGTGACAAAATTTTATTCCTCCTCTCTAGTCTAAGTCTTCCTCCATCAGTTTAAAACCATCACCCCTTGTTCTGTCAGAACAGGCCCTGATAAAAAGCCTGTCCCCATCTTTCTCATAGAATCCTTGAAGCACTGAAAGGCTGCAAGAAGGTCTCCCAGAGCCTTCCCTTCTTCAGGCTGAACAACCCCAACTCTCTCAGCCTGGCCTCACACCAGAGGGGTTCCAGCCCTCACATCATTGCTGTGGCCTCCTCTGGCCCCGCTCCAACAGGTCCCTGTCTCTCCTGTGCTGAGGACTCCAGAGCTGGACCCAGCACTGCAGGGTAGGTCTCACCAGAGTGGAGCAGAGGGACAGAATCCCCTCCCTAACTAAAACCCCCATACGATGCTGGGGAGCTTAGAGTATCTTAATAACAGACAAGAGGAGAGAAACAGGAAAATAGTTCTCATCGGGTAAAGGACCACATTGCTCAGTACTCAGAGACAAAAGGGCTGCGTGGAGACACTTACGTTGTAGGAGCGAGGGTGCCTCTGTTTCCACTGAACCAAGAGAAGCTGTGCCACCACCAGCGTGGCGATGAGGATAAGGACCATCTCGGCGTGCATAGCCTCATGTCCGCGGTGCTTGGCGTGCATTCGCGCGTGCTCCACCCTGCAACGACAGGGAAAAGGCAGCTGAAGAGCGGGCCGGGACAGACGGATGGACAGACCCTCGCCATCCAGCCCATGGCGGTGAGAGAGGACTCCCGCCGATGTACCTGAATTAACGAAGGGGGAGAGCCCATCCCACGTAACTCGCCCAGCAGCTTACCAGCGAGCTGCTGTTTGATGCTGCAAGCGTCCCACTAACACCCAGGACCAAACCCTCAGCCCAGCTTCAGAGCCCCCAGCGCTGTTCTCCTCTCTTGCCCAGTGAAGGAAAGACTGGAAGGAGAGGGACATGGTTTACAGCCATCAAAAGACACAACCAGGCCAGGACGAAGTCAGAGTCCTCGAGACTTGATTACTGTCTCTTGAGAATGCCGAAGCACTGTGAGCATTTGCTCTAAACTCAAGAAAAGGGAAATCTTGCCGACAGGTCAGCCTCTCTTTCACCCATCTCTCTGCCTATTGAACTGTTCAAATAGACACAATCGCTCTTATGAGTGGGGGTGCTGATATATTCCACTGGATCCAAATAATTGCATTTGTATGTTCTGTGGTTGTATCTATGCATGTACACCTACATATATATGTATTGACTCGCCCTGGACTGGGCACTGGGGAGGCCACTGCTTGAATTCTGGGTTCAGTTTTAGGTCTCTCACTCCAAGAAGAACATTGAGGGGCTGGAGCGTGTCCAGAGAAGGGCAGCGAAACTGGAGAAGGGTCTAAAGGACAGGTTTGTGAGGAGCAGCTGAGGGACCTGGGCTTGTTGAGTCTGGAGAAAAGGAGGCTCAGGGGAGACCTTCTCACTCTCGACAGCTCCCTGAAAGGAGGCTGGAGCCAGGTGGGGGTCGGTCTCTCCTCCAAAGGAACAAGCGAGAAGACAAGAGGAAACAGCCTCAACTCGCACCAGGTGAGGTTTCCCCTGAGGGACTGAGGAACAATTTCTTCCCTTCAAGGGTTGTCAAGGCCTGTCCCAGTCTGCCCAGAGCAGTGGTGGAGTCCCCATCCCTGGAGGGATTTCAAAGCCGTGGAGATGTGGTGCTGAGGGACATGGTTTAGTGGTGACCTGGCAGTGCTGGGTTAATAGCTGGACCTGATGATTTTAAAAGTCTTTTCCAAAATAAACAATTCCACAACTTAGGACACTTTCTAGTAAGTTAGTCATTATTGAATCCATAATTACATCACTATTTTGATTATAACTTCTACTGAATCAATGTGTTAATTTTAAGTTGGTGAGTGACTAAGGGCCGCTAACAGTTAACCTCTCGATCTACCTTTCACCATCAATAAATCTTAAATTGCTACTAGATTATAACTGGGTCAATATTTTCACCTGGGCAACCCCCTGAGCAGCCTGGAACAAGTCATTTCCAGACTGGGGCTCTGGGGTTTCTTTCCAGCTTGTGTTATTTGATCAAAAATAATGAAGACCTTGCTTGGAAAGATGTTGGTCTCTAAGTTGACAAAAGAGCTCAAGTGAGGGGGAAGAAAAGATCCAAACTCAAGAAATACATCAAATTCTCCAATCGTAAATCATCAGACTGCCCTTGTCCTCTGTGCCTCTGGGAGTTCCAGTCGGGAGCAGAAGCTGGCTCCAGCATCACTTCACCTCATGAGCACACTCACCTCCACCTCTCCTCTGGGGACAAGTGCGAAAGATCCACCTGGGGAGAGAAAAATAAAACCACAAGAGAAATCAGCTGCTGACATTTGGGAGCAGCAGCAGCAACCCAGACTGGATAATTTATTAACTTCGTCTCCCAAATGAGTAGATGAAACCCCCAGGATTGCTCTTTGAGAACTCTAAGCAGGGAAATCACAGATTCAGAAATTTTAAACAACAAATCCTTGATGCAGCCATCGCGACACCACAGTCCAACGCTCCCCTGCGACCCTCCAGGCACCTGCAGAGTCTCCCCCACAAGCACCTTTCCCCTTAAAATCCCGTATTTTACTGGGGCTGTCACGATGTGCTCTGTGTACCAGAGGAATTGGTTTAAATCCCATGTTCCCAGCCCAGTCAGGCAACTCTGGGTGCAGAGGGGCAATCCCCAAGGAACAGGACAGAGAAGGGATCCAAAATTCCACCAGCCTGCAGGACAGGGAACGGCACCTGCACACCAGCAACAAACCAACGCCGAGAAAAACATTCAGAACCATGGAATAAAAGACAGATTTAGGACTTGCTTTCTTGACAGGGTTGGAATTTTCTGCCAGGCCTTACGGGCAACAAAGATTTTGCCCGACAGGAACGAACAAGAGCGATGGGAGTTGCTGTTATTAGCAATGAGAGATGATGGGCTGGTGTAAACCGGGCTTAACAGAACTGAAAGTCCACAGGGTGTTAAGGGCATTATTGCTCTGAGAGGTTCAGGGGACAGAAGGCACAGGACCAAGTGACTTGAAAGCCTCTAAAGCTTTAAAAAAGGTATAAAGGCCTCTGTAGAACAGCGGCTCTGCGCTCATCTGCTCAGCTTGTGAGCGAGCAGCACCCAAACCTATCCCAGACGTGAGGCCGAATCACCCGTTTCCCCCAGTGAGGTTCAGTGTGAATTCTCCCACCACAAGGTGCTTGGACTGGGGAAGGGTGGGGACACCTTTGACACTGTGTTTCAGCTTTCTGTTGAACCTTTTTATTGTCACTGAAGAGGCCTCCAGCACCAGCCACGTCCTGGCATGGGCTCACCAGTCAGGCAACCCAAACCAGAGCACACGGCACTAGGGATGCAGCAAATGACATCCCACAGCCATGACCTCATCACGGTGAGACACAAACAGAGAAAACTGTCATGAGCACATGGGGCTGGGCATGTAAATACACGGTTCACAAAACTCCACCTGCCTGGACGCCCTCCAGCGTGGCCAAGGGTGGCCAAGAAGGCCACTGGCATCCTGGCTTGGATCAGCACCAGTGTGGCCAGCAGGACTGGGGCAGGGATCATCCTCCTGCACTGGGCACTGGGGAGGCCGCACCTCAAATCCTGGGTTCAGCTTTGGGCCTCTCACTCCAAGAAGGACATTGAGGGGCTGGAGCGTGTCCAGAGAAGGGCAATGAAGCTGGGGAAGGGTCTAGAGCACAAGTCTGGTGAGGAGCAGCTGAGGGACCTGGGCTTGTTGAGTCTGGAGAAAAGGAGGCTCAGGGGAGACCTTCTCACTCCCGGCAACTTCCTGAAAGGAGGCTGGAATCAGGTAGGGGTCAGTGTCTTCTGCCAGAGAACAAGCAACAGGACAAGAAGAAGTGGCCTCAAGTTATACCAGGGGAGGTTTAGGTTGGACATAAGGAACAACTTCTTCCCACAAGGGTTTTGAAGGCCTGTCCCAGTCTGCCCAGAGCAGTGGTGGAGTTCCCATCCCTGAAGGGGTTTTAAAGCCATGGAGATGTGGTGCTGAGGGCCATGGTTTAATGGTGCACTGCTAGTGCTGGGTTAATGGTGGGACTGGATGATCTTAAAAGTTTCTTCCAATCTCAACAATTCCATGATTCTCGGACTCTATGAGGAGCCAGGGATGTTTCTCCCTCCATCTGTTGGCTCTTACCCCGACATAGCTGCAGTTGATCCACCCTTGAATGACCCACTCCCAACATTAAGCCACAAGAAGAGACATAGAAAACAAGTCCCAGCAAGGACTTTGTTATCGTGCTTTCCAGCACACACCAGCCACAAGTACATAGGAACAGGCTCCACCTTGCCCCAGCCTCCGATCACCGGGCACAGAGCCGCCAGCTCAGCTTCAACCTTTACCCTAAGGGCTCTCCTGGGCACGGCACAGCAGCCAACACCTCCGATCGCTACAGGGCTCAGCCGAGGCCGCTCCGTTTCCTCTGCGGTGCCTAATTCCAGCCAGCGGCGAGGCGGCAGGGAGACACGCACGGCAGCAGCCAGGCTGTGCGCGGTCACGCATCTGCTGCCCTTCACCCTAGAGCAGCACTGCCAAGAGAGTCGGTCCCCGAGGCCTTCGAGAAGCGCTTCAGTGCTTCAATGTAAAATAAGAGACCTATAAAAATCCTCACTGGAGCTCGCTGGCTTGGGTAGGAAACGGCGTGTAGGAGGTGACGATTGGATGCCGGCTCCTCTCGCCCAAATTCCCCGATTGTTTCTGTCCCTAAAGCATCCGCGTCCAGATTCATCAGTTTGGTCGCTGCTTTCCCTTCAGAAAGTCAGCTCCAAAAGTTGTAGTTACAACAATCACTCTGACAAACAGCAATAAAGAATTTTTAAAATGTTCTCAAGCCCTGCAAGCAGGAGAAGCGGAGAAACTCCAAGTGCTCCTTGTCTCAGCTCAGGTCAATCCCTCGCTACCAGTCCTGAGGAGATCCTTGCTCTCCCCAGTCCTTGCTGGACGAGGACATTCTACAAGCACAGACAGCCCAACACCTTCAAAACACAGCAATTATTCCCCCACGCACTTTCAAGTCATCTCTTCTGCACTGCTCCATCCACGTCAGCCTGTCCCATGCCCAGAGAACACTCCACACCCTCTGTCCTTCAGCATCTTCCCTAAATCTCCAAATTCTTCCAGTAAACGAGCTAAAAGATCTTGCTCAGGCCCAAATCCTGAGGAAATCCGGCTGACGTTTCATGGAGGAGAGGGCTTCCTACCCGGCTGTCCTCCAACGTAAGCTCTTCTCGTCCTCCAACATAAGGTCTCCTTGTAGGCTCAAGAATTCGCAGCATCGGACATGATTTTCCCTCCCTGGAGCCTCACCAGATTCTCCAGAGCATAAAGCTCCTGAAATAACTTTATTAAGGGGAATTGGGAAGTTACAAACGAAACGTTCAGGAACAGAGCGACCTGATGACTGTCAGACAGGACTTGGCAGAGCGGCCATCACAAGCCAGCCCTACCAGTTAACCCCTTCTCAAGCCGTACGTTGCCTTACAAAGAAATCAAGTTTGGGTTCTAAAAATGAAGAGCAATGGTGAATTCCCAGGGCAGGAGACGGTGCCAGGAAGCCCCCACGCTCACCTTTCAGCGTCAGCTCTAGTTGTAGTTTCAGTTTGTCTCATTTTAACATCCAGGTTCTGGATTCCTGGTGGAGTTCCCATTCCTGGAGAGGTCTGAAAGCTGTGAAGATGTGGTGCTGAGGGACACGGTTTAGTGGTGCCCTGGCAGTGTTGGGTTAATGGTTGGACTCGATCTTAAAGGACTTTTCCAACTAAAATGATTCTATGAAGAGCTTCTGCTCTTCAATATCCCTCTACCAGACCAGAAAGGAGAGAGAAGAATCACAAGGTGACTGAAGCATCTGAAGAGAAGTTCTCCCAAGCCTTGAGCAACACTCCACTGCTGTTGCAGCCTCTTCTGGGCAGCAATACGACTGCATGCAACCAACTAGAGCTCTTAGAACAAATGCTTGTTGTTTTTCTTTTAAATAACAAATTAAGAATGCCACATTCTGCCTTCTGTCTCTTCCACAACTCAACACTCCCAGCCCCTCTGGGTGATGACTGGGAGACTAAAGTCTAAATCTCTCAGACACTGGAAGAAGCTGATGCCACTCCTCAGTTTTCAGCATCGAATCCACCACCAACCTGCAATCCCCATCACTGGGATGGCCAAAAGAATCACCTCCTTTTAGGAGAAAAAAAAAAAAGTCACAGTTATCTGTAACACAAACCCTGTAACTGCCTGTTTCTCACAGTCCAGGAGCAGGGAGACAAGAGGATTCCCAGACCTTTGGCCCGCCCACCCTGCTGCCAACTGGCTGTAATCTCCTTACACTCTAAATCTGGGACAGAGGGAAGGAGAAGGTCTTGAGGATGGAGAATAAGCAGCTGCTGATCCCTCTTCCAAGATACAGACCAGTCTACAGCTCGTGCCAAGGGACTCCGTCACATTTTGCCCATCAAACTCAAACAGCATCGAACATCTGCCATGTCCAGCACCAGGCAGAGTCACAAGAGGAGAGGATTTGGGATGCCTGGGATCTGATCTCACCTTCCCCACAGCCTCAACCTCGGGATTTATTCCATCATGAACAACCTGAAAAAATTGTAAGATAAATCTCCAGAGGGCTGAGAGCGCGGCCACTTGCCCGAAGCAGGTATAGAAGAGAGGCTCTTTAGGAAAAGTCTGGAGAAACGCTGGAATCTTGATTTTCTTCTGCTCGTAAAACAGCACAGGGAGTAGAAAGGCCCCAACTGATCAAACACTTCGATAATTGTAAATGAAACCTTTTGATGACAGGCTGAGTTACGAGCCAGAGTCAAAGCCACGCTCGTTACTGGTTCGTTGGCGATGTGCTCAGCCCTGCTGAGATCTCAGGACAACACAAGCAGACCGATTCCGTCCATCTGGCTGAATTCTCCAGCCTTGTGTGCAGCTCATTATCAGCCACCTCCTCCCACCACTCTCTCAGCCAGCCCCCAAAAGCCTTTCCTTGTCAGGCTGCAAACCAGGAATTTCACTTCTGAGGGTCAGAAGCTTCAAATTTTCTACGATTTCACAAGGAAGAAGTGTCCCATGTGCGGCCACTGAACAAAAGTGCTCACGAGAGCAACAGTCCCTGTTTGCTTTAAGTCTTGCTTCTCATGCTGGAAGAAGGCTATCACTGAATGGCTTGGGTGAAAAGGGACCTTTCAAGGTCATCTAGTCCAACCCCTCTGCAGGGAGCAGGGACACCTGAAACTAGAGCAGGTTGCTCAGAGCCCTGTCCAACCTCACCTGGAATGTTGCAAGGGATGGGGCATCGACCAGGTCTCTAGGTAACCTGGGCCAGGGTCTCACCATCCTCAGTGTCAAAATTTTTTTCCTTCTCTCTTGTCTAAGAGATTCACAGGAAGATGCCGGGGTCATTTGTTCCCTCTGGTTCCACCGCGCACACGTACACCCTGGTGTTCTTCAAAGCCTGGCTGGAAAACTGCCTCTCTGGCGTAAAATACCACCAGAGAATATCTTAAAACATCGCAAGCAGCAACTCAAGAGCGCCCAGTTTGTGGTTTAAGATGCTCAGTCACCAGATTTGAGGCTGGATCAAATCACGTCACTCCAGCGGACCCACCCTTTGGTGAGGGGATGCACGAGCTCCCAATTTGGTCTCGCCTCACTCAGTCGTACACCAGGGAAGCTCCACAACGTGGCCCTGCCAGGAAACTTCCCAAAGACAACCTCCACCACCTGACAATTTTTAAACCAAACTACAGACTCTTGAGGAAAAGCACTGAAGCCCCCTCACAACTGCCCCAACTGATCAACTTGTCTCCCTTCCTGTGCCGCTGCCCGTTCCAGGAATGCTCAAACACCAGCATGGGAACAGCGGGAAATTTGATTCAAGCCCCTTTACCTCACGCAGCTTCAATTCCCCAGGAGCAACACGGCCTCCTTGTTATCTCAGTGTGGAAGTTCACACGGCACAGCCCCAAGGTGACAGGTTGAAGTCACTGCCAGGAGGGAATGCCACTCGCGGGCACTCCGCGCAGTTCCTAAAGCTCCCGGATTCCCCAAAATGCCAACCCCGCTCTGGGGGTCTCACATGGCCTTTCCAGCAGACAGGCAACGAATTAACAGCAAGAGAAGCTTCACAGGTGTCAATGGACCCAACTGGTGTTTCCAGGGCCCCTCTTCAGCTGCTCCAGCTTTGGAGACCCCAGCTGGAAACTCCCACAGGGAATCCACAGCCCCTCACAGTACCATCTCTTGGGGCTCTGCAGATCCACTGCAGCTCACCAGGAAGAACTCAAAGGTCCCATAATACAGGAACCCCCAAATCTCCCCTGCCCAGGATACCTTTAGAAACCCTCAGCACTCTCCTGTTCCAGGGACCTCCAATATTCTCCTGCTCCAGAGACCTTCAGCAGCTCCCAGCATCCTCCTGTCCTGTCCCATGGATCTTCAGAGCCTCTCAGCACCCTTCTACTCTAGGGACCCTCAATGTCCCCCTACTCCAGAGGCCTCGAAAAGTTTCCAAAGTTCCCCTGCGCCTAAAAACCCCAATATCCCTCTGCCCCAGGGACGTTCCAGAAGCTCCCAGCACTCCCCTGCTCCAAGGACCTCTAACGTTCCTGCACCTGAGGGACTCCTAGAGGCTCCCCCAACCCAAACACTTTCCCTACCCCAAACCCCTACAAGCTCCCAGTGTCCCAGACCCGTCCTCCTCGCTTCAGAGACCCCTCAGCATCCTCACAGCCCCTCTGTGCACACCCCACACACCCCCAGCTCCCCCCGTCCCAGGCCCGGCCCTGCCGCTGCCTCCGACCTCCGAGTCCCCAACCCTCCC
>VWZK01004970.1:38689-77601 GCA_013396935.1 Baryphthengus martii
GAGGCTGGGGGCTCTGGGGTGACAGCATGGGACTGCTGAGGGGTTGTAGGGTGATGTTGGAGTCAATGGGGACTAATGGAGTGGCTGCCTCAGTGCTTCCTACTTTGCACTGGTTGAAGTGGGGAGAGCTGTGCCATGGGGAGGGAGCGGAGGAGGACATGGCAGAGGCTTGTCTGGACCCAGAGCACCACTCTTCCTGGCTGGGAGATGCTGGCTCCCAGCACAGACCTGCCCTCTGTCCCCATCAGCCACTTGAAGGATCCTCAGAAGGAAGCTCGGTCCTGGTGGAAGGTTGTCTCCAGGGGATCCCAGATGGCTCCAGTGAAAATCAGCTATGTTGTGTCCTTCTCCTCACAGGTCTCTGGGGCATTTACTCAGGCTGGGGAGGGGGGGAGTTTAGGGAGAGGTTACCCTCTGAGCTGCTGAAGATGAGGGAGCTCAGTATGGAGTGCAACACCACAGCCCTCCTTGTTAGGCATCAGCTGAGAGACAGTAATTAGTAGTTAGAAACACAGGACACTAATCACATGTGATTAGAATCATAGAATCAGTTTCGTTCGACTACTCACCCAGCACTGCCAGGCCACCACTAAACCATGGCCCTCAGCACCACATCTACATGGCGTTTAAACCCCTGCAGGGATGAGGACTCCACCACTGCCCTGGGCAGCCTGGGCCAGGCCTTGACAGCCCTTTCCAGGAAGAAACTGTTCCTCATGTCCAACCAGAGGCTGTTTCCTATTGCCCTCTTGCTTGTTCCTTGGGAGAAGAGACCACCTCCCATCTGGCTAACAGGGAGTTATCAAGAGTGAGGTCTCCCCTGAGCCTCCTTTTCTCCAGGCTCAAAAACCCCAGGTCCCTCAGCCGCTCCTCACCAGACTTGTGCTCTAGACCCTTCCCCAGCTTCGTTGCCCTTCTCTGGACACGCTCCAGCCCCTCAATGTCCTTCTGGGAGTCAGGGGCCCAAAACTGGACCTGCTGGCCACACGTGCGTACTAGCCAGGGTTCTATCTCAAAAAGCAGAGTGTGATTTCAAGAGTCCTCCCACTTGTCCCCTGGCCCCAGAGGTCAATAGAGGGGGAAGGCGGCCAGGGAGGGAGCTGGCGCGTGACACCATGTCTCTGCTGTCATCTGCAGGACCCCAGGTACCCGGTGGAGAACTTGCTGTGCGAAGACAGCCTTCGTCCTTGGCTTGGCTGTCCCCAGGACCACAGCAGGCAGCTGACGGTGGAGCTGCAGCTGGAGAGAGCCAGTTCCATCGGCTATGTAGACGTTGGTCTGTCCCTCACCGCCACCTGAGGGCAGGCTGGGCCCTGGATGAGGGTGGCAGCGTCAGACCTCACGTTCTTCCCCCCTTAACCCAGGCAACTGCGGCAGCGCCTTTCTCCAGATGGAGGTGGGACGTTCCTCGTGGCCTCCCGGCCGGCCCTACCTCACCCTGGTGCCCTGCGTCGCGCTGATGACACCGGCTGACTCGAAGCTGGAGCAGAACCGCTGCGGGGTCCGGATGTTTAAGGAAGGTAAAGATCACCTGATCTGAAGGGAAAAGGAGGCCCAGGGCAGAGGAGAGAGGCCGGGGGGGGACGGACAGGATATGGGGCTGGTGAGGTGGTGATGGGATGGGGCTGGATGGGAGGTGGGACTGGTTAGGGGGCTTCCCCATGCCTGTAATCCCTACCATTGTCACTGTGTCCTGGTCCTGAAGAGGGGAGCAGTGACACAGGTGACAAGCAGAGGTGGGAGCGGGGTCCCTGCTTTGCCCCTTCCAGCCCCAACCTGCTGCCCCTCACCCCCCAGCAGACTTCCCGGCACTGGTGGTGGGGCAGAAGTGGGACCGCCTGCGGCTCACCTGCAGCCAGCCCTTCAGCAGGCGCAGCCAGTTCGGGCTCTCCTTCCTTCGCGTGCGCACGCCGCTGGACGCTCCTCAGCACCCCCAGCGCCCCCCACCATCGCAACAAGGCCAGGTAGGTGCCTCTCGCCGCCCCGCTGTGTGCTCCTCACCAGAGCTGATGGGGCTGTTTCATGGAAGGGTAAAGGAATTTGGGAGAAAATAATTCCCCCTCGTGTTCCAGCTTCTCCCTTCTGAGGAGGGGCTGAGGGAGCTGGGTCTCTTTAGCTTGGAGAGGAGGAGACTGGGGGGTGACCTCATTAATGTTTATAAACATGTAAAGGGCGAGTGACAGGAGGATGGAGCCAGGCTCTTCTCAAGGATGTCCAATGATAGGGCAAGGGGCAACAGGTGCAAGCTGGAATATAGGAGGTTCCAGGTCAACATAAGAAAAAAAATTTTCACAGTGAGGGTGACAGAGCACTGGAACAGGCTGCCCAGAGAGCTTGTGGAGTCTCCTTCTCTGGAGACTTTCAAAACCCACCTGGATACGTTCCTGTGTGACCTACTCTAGGTGATCCTGCTCTGGCAGGGCGGTTGGACTAGGTGATCTTCCGAGGTCCCTTCCAACCTCCACCATTCTGTGATTCTGTAATTCAGAGGGACTGGGGGTGGCCGGGTTTAGATTCCGAGTGATATCCAATGTAGTGCTATCGATCCGGTCACCTTCAGTTTACTGAACTGCCATGACTACGGATGTACCGACAGCACACTGCGCTTTTCAGCCGAGCCGCGCTCTGTGAGCTCCCACGGCCAGACTTAGAGAGTTTGGTGGCACCCAATGAGGAACTTTTATGAGGAGCTTAAGGAACAGTGCAGTTTAGTAAAGCAACAGAGGTACAGGTTCTTGTGGCTTGCCGGTGATAAATACGTTGCCTGCAAAGCACGCGCAAATATGGAGATTGTGACTAATACAGCGTGCGAAATCAGAAGGGGACTCTCTAGACTGATTTATGAGTTTCCTTGAGTTAGTGTCCGATATAGTCCGGATCTTACCCAAAGGCATCCCTGTGAGGGGGAAGAGAGGCTCAGCCCGTGGACTGATCCCAGGGGTCAGAGGTGATCGGCGGTGAAATCTTCCCTGACTTGTTCAGGATGGTGTCTTCCTTGACAGCTCCCCCTTCCTTGAGCCACTTTTATGTTCCTTCTTATCTTCAAGGTGGAGCTCGAGTGACTCTAGCCATACATCCCTTTATTAGGAATGGTGTAAAATTCTCTTACTTGCTTTTAAAGGTATAGATTAAGAAAAATTCAGAGCGCAAGCTCAGTGAGGGGCGGTCGCACTTTGGAGGCGGGCAGCCTTTGGGATGGAGGTGTGTTTGGAGATTATAACAACATTATAATGAGCAAAGTTCACACAAGGACAGCATTTTGTCAAAAACTGACAGACGGTTGGCCCAAGGTAGCAAGCAGGCAGCTTCTCAGTTCTGTGGTACCATCAAGTTCCCATCTCTGCAGCACAATCACAGGGCCTGGCTGAGGAATCTCCACTTGCCTCCAACTCCCAGTGCTGTTTTGCAGGAACTGTTGTCTAGGGAACTGCTGTGGAAGGGATTCCTTGCCCAGCAGTTGTACTCCATCCTGGGGGCTTCTTCAATGTCATACCTTTCCTTAATGTGCAAACATACGCCGTACCTTAAAAGGATTTTAATTTCTAAGTCACCTCCAGTAATTATTCCACAGGGGCTTCTCCTGCCCCATGGAGAGTCTGTGGGGAACACAAAGCGCCATTCTCCCTTCCCCACGGCATTCTCCTGTCCCGCAGGAGGATGCTGAGCCCGCAGACGGTCCCCGGCGCTCCAGCCCTGCCTTTTTCCAGACTTTCTTCCCAGAGCCGTGCTCGTAAGTAGCCTGGTTTGGTACGTCTCCCCACACAGCCAGGCCTGGAGCCGCCTCGAGGTGTTGGCTCCAAGCCCCTGGGTGCCTGGAGCCCCGGCTCCCCCCCAGTCTATCTGCTCCCAACTCCCCATGGGGCTAATGATCTCAGGGACTGACACTTTCTCTGTCTCCAGGAGCTCACGAGAGGAGGAGCAGCTGAAGAGCCACCTGCGGCAGCTGGAACCAGGCTCCTGGAGCCCATCCTGCCTCAGCCGCCCAGCCCGGATGGTGCTGTCGGCAGCACGGAGCCGGGCGCTGAGGCCCAGAACCAGCACAGGCACCCCAGGGGGTGACTCCAAGCTGCCGACTGAGGAACCAGAAGGCCCTGCAGTGCCAAGTGAGACAGGGGCAGAGGGCCTTTATGTGCCCCCACAAAACCATCCAGAGCAATCTTGTCCTGCCTGAGGCTGGAGGGATCTCTGGAGCAAGCTGGGGTGCTCCTGGTGCCTTGAAGGAAAGGATCCTGTTTTGCCTGGCCCTGGCCAGGATGGCTGCCTTCTGGGCAAGTCACCTTCTTCATGGGCATTGAGCCAGGTCTGATAGTAAATCCTACCGCTCATCCCATAGCATTTTGTGATCAGGTCACTGGCCAACTGTATGAGGTTCAACAGGGCCAAGGGCCAGGTCCTGCCCTTGGGTTACAACAACCCCCTGCAACGCTCCAGGCTGGGGAAGAGTGGATGGAAACTGCCTGGTGGAAAAGGACCTGGGGGTGTTGCTTGACAGATGGCTAGAGATGAGCCAGTGTGCCCAGGTGGCCAAGAAGGCCACCAGCATGCTGGCTTGGATCAGCACCAGTGTGGCCAGTGGGACTAGGGCAGGGATTGTCCTCCTGGAGTGGTCACTCCCTTTGAATCCTGGCTTCAGTTTTGGGCCCCTGACTCTAAGAAGGACACTGAAGGGCTAGAGCGTGTCCAGAGAAGGGCACCTTTAAGACCAAGTCCATGACCCCCTGTCTGCAGTGGGGCAGCGAGAGATGATGATGATGATGATGATCCTTATTTTGAGGGAGTCAGGTGGTTCTGTTCTCACCCTTTCATGGGGAGTTCTGGCACCTACAGTTTTACAACAGGGTTATTCCTTGTCCCCCTCTTCCCCAGGATCCACACACGATGTCCTGGCAACCTCCCCGAGATCCCGCAGGCAGCCAGACAACAGGCAGAGAGCAAACAGCACCGTGGGCAGGTAACCCCTGGTCTCACTGCCCTTCTTCTACCCTCACCCTAGGGCTTTTTCTGCTCCAAGGATTCCAGTCCCATCCAGTCCCTGCCCAGGGCTGCTCCTTTGGGTGTGCAAGACCTGGCCAATCAAGCCCTAAGCTTAAAACTCCTCTAACAAACCCTCTGCAGGTCACTGGCAGCTGCTTCGAGGACGTGCAGGTCAGGAGGAAGAGCCAGAGCCCACAGCCACTGGGAGAGACGGGCCAGGAGCGGGGACAGCAGAGGGGACAGCAGTCAGAGGGAGGGACCTCCCTGCCCTATCTGCTCAGGTGGGTGCTTGGCCAGGAGGGGTGCTCAGGGTGGTGGGAGACTGGCCCCATTCACCAGGAGGGATGACGGCCCTGAGGTTCTGGCCTCAGGCACTGGGGTGGGTCCTGACCATGACCTCCCAGGCAGGTGCCCACAGGATGAGCCGCCCTGTGCCCTGGGGAGCCGTGGAGCTGAGCCAGAGGAGAGTGACCACAGCATGGTGTGGGCACAAACTGGCAGCAGGATTGTGTTTGGAGAGGCTGTGAGGAGCAAGGGGACAGTGGCAGATGGGGACGGCAGTGCTTCTGCCATCCTTGCTTGGGTGTTGGAACCCCCAGCTTGTCAGGGTGAAGTTGCAGCAGCTGCTAGGTAGCTGGGAGAGGCAGAGGAGGGATGTCACAGGGTGCCATGAGAACCTCTGAGGAGAGTGTGAGACAAACCTGGAGAGCTGTGGACGTGATAGTGTCACCTCCCCCTTCCCAAAGGCCACTTCAGCTGGGATCTCCTCCCATCACACGCCTCCAGCTGCGGTGAGGAAGACGTCACCGATGCCGCCGGGCCTTCCTCCCACACCTGGGTGTCCTGCCCCATCTGCGGGCTGCCCTTCGGCGCAAATGAAGTGGAACGACACGCCAGCGGCTGTGGGGAGCCGGCGGGGACGCTGGCCAGCCTGACATCCCGCCCTGGAGGATAGGGCAGTGGGGTTCGGGGTGAAGGGGGTGGGTTGGGACACAGACAAACAAACCCCGTGCAGCAGCATCCACCTTGGGGAGACACCAGCTCAGAGCCTGAGCTGCCGCACGCAGTCGTGCCACAGATTTGGGCGGGGACTGGAAAGCCTGCCACGCTGGCAGAGGCGTGGCAACCCTGGTGTATTCCTGGCAAGGCTGNCCCAGCCAGACTTGGGGACCCTCCTTGAGGTTTGGGGGAGGCTGAGACCCCACCCCAGGGCTTGGGAGGTTCCAGGAGTAGGAAAATGATGTAATGATGGAAGAAGAATAAATTAAAGGAGAAAATGGAAAAAGATAAAAACTTCCCTGTGGATGCCCAGTGCTGTAGCAAGGCCCCCATCCCCCCAGATGACTGTTCTGCCTTGGGTCACCCCATGAAGCAAGAGAGGGCACAGCGAGCAGGAGGAGGTAGTCTCGCTCTTCCTCCCCTCCAGCCCCACCTGTGTCCCCAAGCCACAGACACAGCTTGTGGCAGGAATGAGCTGTGACCCCCAGAGCAGGAGAAAAATACGATTTATTTACAAGTAAAAACACTTTAAAAATGCCACCTTGACGCCCCCTACCCCCCAGGAGCACCAGGGGGCAGTTGGGGTCCCTTCTACCACCCCACCCGCCTGCACCCACAGGTGTTTCCAGTCCCTCTCCTGCCCCCTGCCTCAACCCCTGTGTGTCCTCCCCTCAACGCTGGGTAGGTGCAGGAGGAAGGGTGCTGGGACCTGCCCTGCCCCAAGGGTCTCAGGGCAGTGTCACAGAGGGAAGGTGACCCCATCTGTGTCTATGTCCCTGGTGCTGCTGGGCCCTGGGGACAGCACTGGGCAGGAGAGGGGGCAGGGAGAGGTGAGGGGCTGCAGGTTGGGTCCAGGGCAGAGTCGGCAGTGTTGGGAGGACAGGGGACACCATGAAACCTCAGAATTTGGTGTCCTTGAGCGACTGGCGACTGGCCTGGAAGGGACAGAGCAGAGAGAAGACATTGGGGACGGGACAAGCCATGAGTGTGGCCCAAGAGGGGGCTGGGACTCCCCCTCTCTGTGGTACTGTGGAGACTGGTCCCCCTCGTTGCCCCCTCTAAGAGCCCAGGGCAGAGGTTTGGGGTGAGCACGTGTTTCCCCTCATGGACTCCTTCAACACCACAGGGGGCTCAGGGGCCAGCTTTGGGTGCCGTGAGGTTGCTCAGGGGTCTGCCGTGGGTGCCATGGGGTGCTCAGGAGCCAGCTTTGGGTGTTGTGGGGGTGCTCATGAAGTCTGCCATGGGTGCTCTGGGGTGCTCAGGGGCCAGCTTTGGGTGTTGTGGGGCACTCAGGAGCGAGCTTTGGGTGCCCTGGGGCGGGTCAGGAGCCTGCCATGGGTTCCTACCTTGCCCTTAGGGGACTTGGTGGTGGCATTTCGGGGTGAGCGCCGGGTGCTGCCACCGCGGGGGGAGTTCTTGGGGGTGTTTTTGCGGCCGGCCGCCCGGCGCAGTAGGCTGTTCCCCAGCTTTTTCGGGGTGTTGAGGATGCTGAACGCCATTGACTGACGCCTCTCGACCTGTGGAGGACAAGGGATGTGAGACTGTGAGCTCAGGGGATGATGTGGAGGGGAAGGATCCTGACACCCCCTTTTTGTCTCTCTGGAGCTCGCTGCCACTCACCTGCTTGCCCGGTGTCGGCTGCTTGCTCCCGCGGCTGACCTGGGAACTGCGCCGCTCGCTGCGCTCCCGGGGGGTCTGGGGCCGTGGGAAACAGCTGGTTGGCTTCTTGGACTGGAAAAAGAAGGGACTAAGTGGGATCATCTTCTGGGGAATGAGAGCCCCGGGGTGGGGTGGGAGAGGGGGGGCCACCATCCCTCTGGGAGCTGGCAGGAAAGAAGAGAAGCAGGGACAGTGCAGAGGAGTCACAGGAGAGGCAGAAGGTTCAGACCTTAGCTACTCCCATGGTTCCAGCAGCTCCCTCAACCTCTGGAGAACAGCTGCAGCTGTCCTTCAGCTCCTCCGTCCCCCTGTCCCCCAGCCGGCCTGGGGAAGCCAGCAACCAGGCAAAGTGCCGGAGACCAGGCTGGGCTCACCTCAGGGGTATCAGGGCCCTGGTGGGACTCATCCGAGAGGCGTTTCCTTTGCTGCCGGGTGGTGATGCCGCCAGCCCAGGCTGTGGCCAGGGTGCTGCGGCGAGAGGCCGTGCTGGCGGCGATCTGTGAGGGTTGCATGCTGGCGCGCCGCAGTGTCTCCTTCGGGTCACCCGTCTTCATCTCCTCATCTGTGATGGTCCCCAAGAAGTTGGAGGGCTGGGGAGGTGGTACAGAGACATTGCCGAGGGGTGGACTCCCTGGAAGCCCCTCACCATCCCCATGGGCAGTGAGGGGCCAGGAGGCACAAAATCCCAGCATGGTGAGGGTTGGAAGGGACCTCCGGATATCATCCAGTCCAAACCCCCTGCTTCAGCAGAGTGACCTACCGCACATTGTCCAGGATTGCATTGTCCAGGCAGGTTTGGAATCTCTCCAGAGAAGGAGACTCCACAACCTCTCTGGGCAGCCTGGGCCAGGCTCTGGCACCCCCACAGCAAACAAGTTTTTCCTCCTGTTCAGATGGAACCTCCTGGGTTCCAGTTTGTGCCCACTGCCCCTTGTCCTGTCGCTGGGCACCACTGGCAAGAGTCTGGCCCCATCCTCTTGCCCCCCACCCTTTGACTATTGATCAGCATTGATCAGATCCCCTCTCAGTCTTCTCTTCTCCAGACTAAACAGCCCCAGGGCTCTCAGCCTTTCCTCAGCACAGAATTGCTCCAGTCCCCTCAGCATCTCTGGAGCCTCTGCTGGACTCTCTCCAGTAGCTCCTTGTTTCTCCTGAACTGGGGAACCCAGGACTGAACCCAATACGGCAGCTGGAGCCTCAATAAGGCAGAGCAGAGGGGGAGGAGAACCTCCATTGACCTGCTGATCACACTCTTCTTCATGCACCCCAGGAGACTATCGACCTTCTTGGCTATGATGGCCTTTTGCTGGCTCATGGGCAACTTGTTGTCCCCTTGCCCTTCCAGGTCCTTCTCTGTGGAGCTGCTTCCCAGCAGGTCACCCCTCCCCCTGTACTGGTGCAGGGGGTTATTCCTCCCAAGGTGCAGGACCCGAAATTTGCCCCAGTTGATTTAGGGCTTCTCTGATCTTTGAACTCAACACTATTAGACAGAGGCTGTGTCCCCTCCCCGCTTACCCTGCTCTCCAGGGGGTAGCAGGTCTTGAGGTGGGGTGGACACGCTTGGTTCCGCTGCTGCAGCTCTGCAATGCGGTTCCAGTCATCCAGCTGCTCTGGCTCATCCTGGCATGTGCCCAGGTAGATGCTGCTCCGACCTAAAACCAAAGCAGACAGAGCTGAGGGGGGGTCCTAAGCAAAAAAAGCCAGCCCCTACAAGCCAGCATGGAGCTCTCCCAGCCACCAGCCCAGGTATCCACCCTGCCCCACACACACCAAGGCTGGAGCTGCTGCCGCTCTGCAAGTGCCTGAGGGAGCTGCGAGTGACAGGGCGGTAGCCAGGGAGGCCCAGCAGCGCTGAATTGCCAGGAGTCTCCTGTGGGGAGGAGGTTTCCAGCTTGACAAGGGATTCCTGGGAGGAGAAGCTGGCGAGGGAACGAGTGGAGGCGGCCGAGCGCAGACGTGTCTTGCCGGTGTTCAGGGGCTGAGCTGGTGCGATGCTGGAGAAGGAGATGTCAGCGCTGTTTGGTTCCTCCGACTTGGCTTGTTTCTGGGAGGGGGAACATCATGGAATCATGAATGGTCCAATCCCCTGCAGGCAGCAGGGACATCTGCAACTAGAGCAGGTTGCTCAGAGCCCCGGCCAACCTCACCTGGAATGTTTCCTGGGATGGGGCATCAACCACCTCTCTGGGCAACGTGGGCCACATTTGACACCATTCTGTGTCAACAGTTTCCTCCTCCTCTCTATGCTAAATCTCTCCTTTTTAAGTTTAAAACCATCACCCCTTGTTGGTCAGAACCCTGATAAAAAGTCTGCCCCCATCATTCTGACAGGCCTCTTGAAGTACTGAGAGGCCACAGGAAGGTCTCCCGGGAGCCTTCTCTTCTCCAGGCTGAACAACCTCAACTCTCTCAGCCTGGCCTCACACCAGAGGGGTTCCAGCCCTCACATGATTGCTGTGACCTCCTCTGGCCCCGCTCCAACAGATCCCTGTCTCTCCTGTGCTGAGGACTCCAGAGCTGGACCCAGCACTGCAGGGGGGGTCTCACCAGAGCGGAGCAGAGGGGCAGAATCCTCTCCTTCGACCTGCTGCCCACACTGCTCTGGATGCAGCTCAGGATGCCACTGGCTTCTGGGCCATGAGCGCACGGTGCCAGCTCATGTCCAGCTTTTTCACTCCCCAGCACCCCCCAGGTCTGGTCCCCCTCGGCTCACCTTTGTCATAGTGATGTTGATGGTGGTGTGGCGTCGGGCTGAGCGGGTCTTGCGGCCGGAGTTGAGGGAGAGGTCGCCCAGGGAGCCGGCGCTGTTTTCCAGCTGGGATCGTGTCCGGACAGGGATGGGGGTGAAGTAAAGACTCTCCAGGGATTCCACCTTATGGGGCAACCGCTGTGACACTGGTGACTCTTCACTGCCTGCCGGCACTGCTGAGGTCTCTGACCGTGAGCGACCGGCCTTCCTGTGGAGACGGGGCACATAGGGGAGCGCGGACAGGCTCACTGGTGGCTTCAGGGAAGTGAAGAGCGAGGGACATCACGGGGAGGGGTGGGGTTTGTGACACCAGTGGCGGTGGGACAGGCTCCACTGAGCCGGTACCTGGTGGAGTTTAGCGGTTGGGCTTCGTCGAGGCTGAGGTCGAGGCTGTCGGTGCTGAGGTCGGCCGGGTGCTGGCGGAAAGGCTCCTGGCCCTTCAGCGTGCATGTTGCCAACTGGTCCTTGCCGAGGTCTCGCAGCTTCTGATTGGCAAGTTCCACCTGGAGGGGAAGTAGGGAGGGATAGAGAGTGAGCGAGCTGGTGATGGGAGGCGGGGATGGCTTGGAAGAGACCTTAAAGACCATCTAGTTCCAATGCCCCTGCCATAGGCAGGGACACTTTCAGCTAGACCAGGTTGCTCAGAGCCCTGTCCAATCTGGTCTGGAACACATCCAGGGATAGAGCATCCACATCCCTAGGCAAGCTGTTCCAGTGTCTCACCACCCTCACAGTGAAGAACTTCTTCCTAATTTCTAATCTCAATCTCCCCTCTGCCAGTCTGAAGCCACTACCCCTTGTCTTGTCACAACAAGTACTTGCAAAAAGTCCCTTCCCAGATTTCTTGCAGGCCCCTTTCAGATACTGGAGGACCGAAATAAAGTCTCCCTGGAGCCTTCGCTTCTTTCTTGGAAGAGACAGACCCTGACCTGGCTCCAACCTCCTTGCAGGGAACTGTCAAGGGTGAGAAGGTCTTCCCTGAGCCTCTCCCCTGAGCTACAGTAATTAGTAGTTAGAAACACAGGACACTAATCACATGTGATTAGAATCATAGAATCATTTTCGTTCAACCACTAACCCACCACTGCCAGGCCACCACTAAACCATGGCCCTCAGCACCACATCTCCACAACTTTCAAACCCTTCCAGGGATGGGGAATCCACCACTGCCCTGGGCAGCCTGGGCCAGGCCTTGACAGCCCTTTCCAGGAAGAAACTGTTCCTTATGTCCAACCAGAGGCTGTTTCTTATTGCCCTCTTGCTTATTCCTTGGGAGGAGAGACCAACTCCATCTGGCTAACAGGGAGTTATCAAGAGTGAGGTCGCCCCTGAGCCTCCTTTCCTTCAGGCTCAAAAACCCCAGGTCCCTCAGCCGCTCCTCACAAGACTTGTGCTCTAGACCCATCCCCAGCTTTGTTGCCCTTCTCTGGACACGCTCCAGCCCCTCAATGTCCTTCTGGGAGTCAGGGGCCCAAAACTGAACCCAGGATTCAAGGGGCAGCCTCCCCAGTGCCCAGTCCAGAGGGACAATCCCTGCCCTAGTCCTGCTGGCCACAGTGGTGCTGATCCAAGCCAGGATGCTGGTGGCCTTCTTGGCCACCTGGGCACACTGGCTCATCTCTAGCCATCTGTCAAGCAACACCCCCAGGTCCTTTTCCACCAGGCAGTTTCCAGCCACTCTGCCCCAGTGTGGAGCGTTGCAGGGGGTTGTTGCAACCCAAGGACAGGACCCGGCCCTTGGCCTTGTTGAATCTCATCCCACTGGTCTCGGCCCATTGATCCAGCCTGGCCAGATCCCTCTGTAGAGGAGGTGGAGGAGGAGGAGTTGGACGAAGCCATCCTGCCATGCTCACCTGTGCCTCCAGGCTGCGGACCTGGCTGCTGAGGTTCCTGCAGCTCAGCTCCGACTCCTTGGCCTGCAGGACGCTCTGCTGCAGCTCCTTGGCCAGCCTCTCAGCCTCACTCCGCAGCTCCACGTTCTCCTTCTGCAGCTGCTCCATCACCTTCAGCTTCTCCGCCAGGTCCTGGTTCTGCTGCTTCTTTGCATCATAGTGAGTTTTTGCTTTCTCCATCTAGGAAAGAAAACCTCGTCAACCTTCCTCAGAGTGACGTCAAGGGTGACATCAGGGACATGACACCCACCCCCATACCTGGCCTTTGTAGTGTTCAGCCGCCTGTTCCTTCTGGGCCAGCTGGGCCTGCAGCTGGGCCACCTTCTCCTGCTGCCGGGTGGCCTCTGCCTGCAGCTCCCCTTCCAGTGCCTGCAGGCAGGGGGGAACAGGGTCAGGGGCACCCTGAAAGAGACACCCCCACCCACCCTGGGCACCCCCCCCAGCTCCAGGGCTGACCCAAAACTCAGCCCCCAGAGGGTTTGGGCTGTCCCAGTGCCTCCTTTACTCCTCAGTGCCCCCAGATCTCCCAGTGCTCCCATTGCTTCCTGGTGCCTTTCAGTCTCCCAGTGCCCTTCCGTGTCCCCCCACTGCTCCCAAGCGCCCTGAACGCTCCCCAGTGCTCCCACTGCTCTCAGTAACCCCCAATACCTCCTAGTGCCCCCATTTTTGATCTCTGCTCACCTTAACTTTCTGTTGCTGGGTCCGGGCAGTCTTCTCATGTTGGGTGAGCTTTTTATTCAGCTCCTCCACCTGGAAGAACAGCTCAGTGAGACCAGCTCCAGACACAGCCCTCCCTGCCACAATCCCTGCTCCCCTCCTTCCAGCGCCAGGGGCAGGACCAGAATGAGCTTTCCTGCCCCAGGTGGGGTCATTGGGCAGCACTAACCCTCCCGGAAGCTCCAAGTGGGCGAGCAGGATGGAAGCAGGTAGTCACAGCCCCCCCGCCCCCGCCAAGTCTTTGCAGGGATGAGGGTTGTGTTACATGAGCACAAGGAGCAGCTGCGCGCTGCAAGCGAAGCCGGGACCCCTTGAGAAGTGGGGCTGTTGCACAGTTGCCCGGTCACAGGAGCGGGTGTCTCTGCTGCCAACTGTTTGCTGTCAGGGTACGAGCAGGAAGGCGCAGCCTCTCATGGGCATCCTCTATGCCATGGAATAGAATCACAGCATCATTCTGGTTGAACAAGATCCTTTAAGATTATTGAGTTCAACCATTAACCCAGCACTGCCAGGTCACCACTAAACCATGTCCCTCAGCACCACATCTCCACGGCTTTGAAATCCCTTCAGGAATGAGAACTCCACCACTGCCATGGGCAACCTGGGACAGGCCTTGACAGTCCTTGCAGGGAAGAAGTTGTTCCTCATGTCCAAACTAAACCTCCCCTGGTGCAACTTCAGGGCAGTTCTTCTTGTCCTGTTGCTTGTTCCTTGGGAGAAGAGACCAACTCCCACTTGGCTCCAATCTCCTCACAGGGAGTTGAGAGTGAGAAGGTCTCTCCTGAGCCTCCTTTTCTCCAGGCTCAACAACCCCAGGTCCCTCAGCCTCTTCTCACAAGACTTGAACTCTAGACCCTTCCCCAGCTTCGTTGTCCTTCTCTGGATACACTCCCGACCCTCAATGTCCTCTTTGGATTGAGGGGCCCAAAACTGAAGCTGAGATTCAAGGTGTGGCCAAATCTCAAGCCACACAACTTGAAGGTGGCTCCTGCCCACATGGGAAGTGGGCATCCCACCCCCAAAATCCTTTCACAGTGAGTGCAGTCACCGCTCAGACTCACACGAGCTGCAGTCCCACGGATCAGCCATGGCTGTCAGCAAGGGGAGATGGCTGACAGACTCCAGCTGGGCTCCCTCTAACCCACAGGATGCTCAGGGAGCCCGCAGCACCTCCATGGGGCTTCTGCAGGGTCCCTGAGGAACTCAGGCTGGGATTTTGTGGGCACAAACTAAGCTGGGCAAGAAAATGGGGCTTCTCCAGCATCATTTCCCAAGTGTTAACCCATGTCACATCTGAAATGGACGCTGCTGTAAGACATCCCACCTCTGGCCACAGCTGGAGCCTGCTTCTGGGGAGCGCAGCCCCCTCCTATGAGCTGGGTGAGGAGCTGAAGCTCAGTTTAAGGCGAATGGATGGAAGGAATGAGGTATCCCAGCTCCTCCCAAAGCCCTTCTCAGAGGACAGGGTAGCACAGAAGCAACAGTCCTGTGGCAAGGAGCCATGGATGCTCTCAGCAGCTGGTGACCGCCTGCTGTGTGCCCCGCGGCTGGGTGAGAAGCCGTGTCAACCCATGGGTACCGACACGAGCGGGCAGGCGGCAGATTTGGGCCCCTTTTCTTACTCCTCCCAGGGGTGAAGGCCTGAGGTTAGAGACCTGGAGGCAAGCACCCCACAATTGGGTCCCCACCGCAAACAGTTGGCAAGAGGAGAGGGCGGCTCTGGTGGGAAGCGGCAGCAGCGAGGGCCGTGCACCTTCACCGTTTAAGCAGCCAGCACTTGGTGTGCGTTACCTGCTTAGCTTGGTCTTTCCGAGATACCTCGAGCCGCTCCACCTGCGAGCGCAAAGAGTAGAAGGAAATACATGACTAGTGTAGATCATTCCCAGCAGCATTTGTCCCTTTCATGCCTGAGCGTATCCCAGACTCCAAGCTCCCAACACTGAGCAGGGTGATGAGGATTCACAAAATCCCAGCATGGTGGGGGTTGGAAGGGACCTCTGGACATCACCTCGTCCAACCTCCCCTGCTCCAGCAGGGTCACCCACAGCAGGTTGCGCAGGATCACGTCAAGTTTGGAATCTCTCTAGAGAAAGAGACTCTACAACCTCTCTGGGCAGCCTGGGCCACGCTCTGACACCCTCATAGGAAAGAAGTTTCTCCTCATGTTTACATGGAAAATTAGGTCCAGACAAGAACATCATATGTTCAGATTCATAGAATCACCGAACTGTTTGGGTTGGAAAGGACCTTCCAAGCTCAGCTAGTCTAACCCCCCTGCACAGAGCAGGGACATCTGCAACTAAAGCAGGTTGCTCAGAGCCCTAGCCAGCCTGACCTGGAATCTTGCCAGAGATGGGGCATCAACCACCTCTCTGGGCAACCTGGGCCAGGGTCTCAACACCCTCAGTGTAAAAATGTCTTCCTTCTCTCCAGTCTAAATCTTCCTCTTTTAGTTTAAAACCATCACGTCTTCTCCTGTCACAACAGGCCCTGCTATAAGTCTGTCCCCATCTTTCTGACAAGCCCCTTGAAGGTCTCCCCAGAGCCTGCTTCTCCAGGCTGAACAACCCCATTTTGGGGGTGCACAGGAGACCAAAAGCACCCCTTTTCCCGAGGGGTTGCCCCTTGCCTGCAGCCCACCCAGTGAGGAGGTCACAGAAGCTCTTACCTGAGCCGTAAGCCTCTGCCTCTCCTCCAGCAGCTTCTTCCTCTCCTCTAGCGCGGCCGCTTTGTTGCCCTCGTACTCGTTCTTCATCTCCTCCAGCTTCCGCGCCACCTCCTCGGCCTCCTGCCGGCTGCTGGCCACCAGCTCCTCTGACGCCGACCGCAGTCGCTCCAGCTCCCGAGCATGCCGCTCCCTGGCCTGACCCAGCTCCGCCTCGAGCCGCTGCTGCCCACGGCTCCGGCTCTCGCCGAGCCCTCGGTTCTCCTCCACCAGCCGAGCGTTGGCTTGTTGCAGCCCCGCCAGCCGTGCCGCCTGCTCCGCCGCCTCCGCCTGCAGCCGTTGGACAGCTCGGTCCTGTTCCGCCGAGCGTTCCCGCAGCGAGGGCACTTCAGCCGCTTCCAGCTTGGCCCGCGCCAGGTCCGCTTGCAGAGAGGCCAAGCTTTTCGCCCTCTGCTCCAGGTCCTGGCGATGCTGGCTCTCCAGGGAAGCGCGCTCAGCCTGCAGCTGCTGGCAAAGGTGCTTCAGCGCTGGCAGCTCCCCAGCGAGCGCCTGGGCGCTGCCGAGTTCCTGCTGCAGGGCGGCAAGGAGCTGCTCCTTCTGGAGGCACTTGTCCTGGCAGACCTTCACCTCCTGACGCAGCTCGTCCTCCCGCTCACTCTGGCAATGGCGGTCCCTCTTCAGAGCCTCAATGGCCAACCGCTGCTTCTCCATCTCCTCCTGGCACCGCTGCACCTCCACCTTCATGAGCGAGCACCTCTCGGCCGCTCGAGAGGCGGCGGTGGCCATCTCCGTCTGCAGCACCCGCAGCCTCTCCTCCAGCTTCTTGCTCTTCTCCGACTCGGCGATGATCAGGCGCTTCAGCTCTTTGCTCTCCCCTTCCTTCTCCGTCACCTGCCGGTGGAGGATGGAGACCTCGTGCTCCAGGCTGCCGATCAAGCTGTTTTTCCTCTCCATCTCCTGGATGCACTGGGACACTTGCTCCTTCCAGTTCTCCTCCGACCGACCCTTTTCCTGTACCACGGTGCGGAGGGATGTCAGCTCCTTCTCAGCAGTAGCCACAGTGGTCTTGCTCTGAAGCAGCTCCCTGCCCTTCTCCTGCAGTTCCTTCCGCAGAGCCTCCACCGTGCCATCATGCAGAGCCTGCGCCGACCTCGAGGCCTCCAGTAGCTTCTGCAGCTCTGATGCCTTCTCCTTCTGCTGGGCCACTTCCCTCCTGGAGGCTTCCAGCTCCGCTCGCTCCACTCTCGCTGCCTCAGCTGCTGCTCGCTCAAGGGCAGCCACGGCCTCCTGCTGCTCCCTGCACTTCTGCTCCAGCTTCTCCACTTGTAAACGAAGCACCTGGGTCTCCTTCAGCTTCTCCTCATAAAGGTCTTGGCTCAAGATGGATTCCTGCTCCCTGGGGCGCATTTTCTCCTCCAGGCTTTTGAGGGACATCTCCTTTGAGCAGGTGGCCTTGACGCTGTCACTCTCCCCATCCCTACCCTGGGTGGCCTCCGAGAAGCCCTGCAGCTTGGTGTCCACCTTGGCCGCCAAGGCGAGTTCTCCTTTCAGCTGGTTGACTGTCTTCTGCAGGTCCCTCAGCTCCTCGGCCTGCGTGACATTTACCTGGCGAAACTCGTCCAGCTCTCCCTCCTTCTCCTTCACCAGCTCCTGGGACCGGGCCAGCTCTTCCTGGTGCACCGACCGCTCCACTCTCTGCTCATTGAGGGTGTTCTGCAGCTGCACCTCCAGCTCTGCCTTGTGAGCTCGTGCGGTGGCATAATCTGCCTTGGCCCGCTCCACCTCCTGCTGCAAGCGGCCGGTTTCCTCCTCCCGGCGTGCCAGGTCTCGCCGGTGGTCCCGCAGCGTCTCCTCCAGCTGGGCACCCAGCACGGTCAACTCCCCAGAGAGCTTCTTTACCTCCGTCTCCAGCTCCAGCTCCCGCTGCCTGCCAGCCGCAGCCACTCGGGATTGCTCAGCCTCTGCATTCCGCAGCCGCTCCACAGCGGCTTCCAGATCCTTGGATTTGAGTTTCTCCTGAGAGAGCTGCTGGGAGACCCCCTCCAGCACCTCGGCTGCTCTCCGAGCGTCCACCTCCAGCCCAGCCATACGCTGGGCCGCAGCTTGCTCAGCGATGGCCATTTTCTCCCGCAGAGAGGAGACCTCAGCCCTCAGCTTCTGCTCCTCATCCTCCTTCTCCTTCGCCTGCGTCCAGGCGCTGGACAGGTCAGCCTGGAGGGTAGCTAGTTTCTCCTGGTGCTCGGCAGCCTGGGCTTCCAGTGTGGCCACCTTCTCCTGCTCAGCCTGTAGTCGCTGGCAGGCCTGGCTGTGCTCCCAGCTCAGTGCCCGCATCTCCCCCTCCAGCCGCTCACGCTCTCCATCCTCCCCTCGGGCAGCAGCAGAGGCTCCCATCGGCTTCTCCCAGCTCTCCTCCAGCACCCGGTGCTTGGCCATCTCCTGTGGAGCCAGCTCCCGGCCCTGCGCCAGCTGCTGCCTCTCCGCCTCCAGCTCGGCAATCCTGGCCAGGCTGGTCTCCAGGCTTTCGGCCGCTCGCCTCTTCTCGTCCTCCAGGATGCCCTCGGTGTTCCGCAGGGATTCCTCCAGGAAGAGAAGCCTCTCTTGCAGGCGGGTGTTCTCCCGGGCCAGCTTCTCTCTCTCAACCAGCTTCTGCTGGCTCTCCTTCAACCTGCCCTCCAGTTCCCGCAGCTGGGCTTTCAGCCCCTCCATCAATCCCTGCTGTCGCTGGGCACCGAGCTCCACCACCTTGGCTTCCAGCTCGCTGATTCTGCGGCTCAGCTCAGCTTTCTCCTCCACCCAAGCGGCCTGGTTGGCATCCCGGGCCTGCGTCACGGCCTGCAGCTGGCTGCTCAGGGACGCGTTGGCTTCCTGCAGGTGCTGGAGCTGCTGCAGGGCAGAGTCCCTCTCCCGCAGGGTCTTCTCATGTTGCGCATTGAGGGCAGCCAGCTGCTCAGCCTCCCGTGCACGCAGGTCCTGCTCCAGCCTCTCCCTGGCCCGATGGCTCTCGGAGAGGGAACTCTGGAGGTTGGTGACGAGGTCGCCCAGCTGCTGCTTCTCCTCCTCAAAGCGGGCACGTTCAGACTGCAGAGCTGCCTCCCGTAGCTGCTTCTCCTCATCCAGCTGCAGGACGGTGGCCTGGAGCTCAGCCCCTTTAGCAGTGAGGCTGGACACCTCCTGCTTCAGCTCTTCCATCTGGCAGAGAGAAGAGGAAAGTGGGGAAACAAAAAACACAAACGCACCCCAGGTGTTACTCAAGCTGCATCTCAGAGACCCAGGAGCTGAGTCCCAGTGGGAGCTGCCCAGTGCCTGTCTTCCCGCCCAGCACCCCCCAGTTACCCCTTTGCCTTGTGCCACTCTTGGGCCAAGCGTCTTTTCTCACTGTGCAGGAACTGCTCCCTCCACAACCGACACATGCTACGGGAGGTTACCCAGGAACAGCAGTCCCAAATTGGGTACTTTTTGTACCCACAGCCCACAACACTTCACCCAACACCAAAGAGCAACCAGTTCTGCCCCATATCCCTCCAGCACCTGCCGCCCTCTCCAGCTAGAGGACTTTCCATCAGAATAGAAGCCAGAGGCTCTCTCAAGACTCAGCAGTACCTTCAGAACATCCCCCATGACCTCTCCCTTCTCCTGGGCACTGCTGTCTCCCAGCTTGGCCAGCTGGTCCTCCAGCAGAGAAATCTTCCCCTGGAGAATCTCGATCTTCTCTTCCGAGCATTTCTGGGGATAGAGATGAGGGACTGAGCACAACATGGGCCAAAGGCAGGTGTGGTCACCCACCACCCAGATGGGACCCTGCTGTGTCTCGTGTTTTTATCCAAGATCTGGACAACATCAGGTTGGGTGGAGTGTTGATCTGCTTGACCTTCTCGCTCCTGATAACTCCTTTAAAGGAGGTTGGAGCCAGGTGGGAATTGGTCTCTTCTCCCAAGGAACAAGCAACAGGACAAAAGGAAACGGCCTCAAGTTGCACCAGGGGAGGTTTAGTTTGGACATGAGGAACGGTTTCTTCCCCACAAGGGCAGTCAAGGCCTGGCCGAGGCTGCCCAGGGCAGTGGTGGAGTCTCCATCCCTGGAGGGATTGGAAAGCCATGGAGATACGTTGCTGAGGGACACGGTTTAGTGGTAACCTGGCAGTACTGGGTTAATGGTTGGATCGGGTATTTGTAAAGGTCTTTTCCAACCACAATGATTCTGTGATCCCAGGTCCCCTTACCTTGTCCTGCAGGGCAGCCCGCAGCTCACTCTCCAGCTGCCCCTGCTTTTCCTGTGACTGTGCCAGGGCCGCATTGTGCTCCTCCGAGAGTTCGTTCAGGGCATCCTGCAGCTGGACCAAGTGGCTGGCAATCTCCCGGAGCTGCGAAGGGACAAATCCCCCATCCCAGAGGAGGGTCAGAGATCATCCCCACTGCCCAGGGCTCAGCTCAGCCCCCTCCTCCTGAGCACTGCAGCATCTGCTGACATGCCAGGTCCGGGGTGCTCACTCCCTACACTGCATGCAGGCAACTTCACCCAGCCCTTACTTCCCCAACCATGGTTTTTTTTCAGATTCAGAGCCTAAAGCAGGCTCGGTCACTGGGTCAGCCCCGGCACCACCATCAAATCCTCCCCATCCTGGGTCCCACCACAAATGACCAGACTGCGGAGACATGGAGAAGACACAGTGCCCCGTACCTTGAAGGAAAGATCTCCGTTCTCCTCAGAGAGCTGGTTGATTTTTCGGTCCATCTGGCCTTTTTCTGTCTTCAGGTCCTGGCACTGCTTGAGGGCCTCATGCAAGCGAAACATCAGGCTGCAGGAGAGGACAATCATGGAATGGTTTGAGTTGGAAGATCTCGAGCTGAATCTTTAAGAGTCATTTAAAGCCCAACCTCCAAGGAGGTCATTAAAGAAAGGGGTGCAAGCCCAAGGCAGATGAGGACATCGCTGGGGACGGATGCTGCTGAATATTGCTGGGAAACGAAGGTATCTCTGTGCCCTGGTGGGTGAGAAACTACCATAAATTCAGCTCTAAATGGGTCCCAAGATGTCACAAAGCAAAGCAGAGGGGTATTTGTGCTTTGCATGAGAATTTGCTCCAAACCAGGGCAGAGGCATCTGGAGGACTTCAGCCACCCCTCTGCAGAGTGAAATAAGTGAGGAAAGGACAAAATAAAACCAGATATGACACCTGCCAGCGAGCGTAAGTGATCTTCCCAAGTCAGCGCACCTCTTCACGGGGACAGGGCAAAGACCCGTGCCTCACAGCACAGCAGGCGACAGAATTCAAGCATGTGACACAGCCCAGATCAGATCTGATCAAACTGGATCAAACCAGAGGGTTGGCAGCTGGGAAAGGGGTCGAGAGTGGAAGCTCCAATATCAACCTGAAATATTTTAGTGATGCAGAACCCCAGAGGAGGCCACAAAAATGACAGGGGTGGGGCTGGAACCCCTCTGGTGTGAGGCCAGGCTGAGAGAGTTGTGGTTGTTCAGCCTGGAGAAGAGTAGGCTCTGGGGAGACCCTCTTGTGGCCTTTCAGGGCTTAAAGAAACCTGTCAGAAAGATGGGGACAGACTTTTTAGCAGGACCTGTTGTGACAGGACAGGACTCTTCAGTAGTGCCTAGTGACAGGACAAGGGGCAACAGGCACAAACTGAAACCCAGGAGGTTCCGTCTGAATGTGAGGAAAAACGTCTTTCCTGTGAGGGTGCCAAAGCCTGGCCCAGGCTGTCCAGAGAGGTTGTGGTGTCTCCTTCTTTGGAGATTCCAAACCTGCCTGGACAATACGATCCTGGGCAACCCGCTCTAGGTGACCCTGCTGGGGGGCTGGATGAGATGATCTTCATAGGTTCCTTCCAACCCCCACCATGCTGAGATTCAGTGATACCCTCACTCCTGTTTTTTGCACTGCTGGGGAAGAGACAACACAGAGCACAGGGTCATGGGAGCAACCAGGACCAGATGAGCAGGAGGGAACAGACGTTCCCAGATAATTACCTCTCATTCTTCTCCCTCAGCTCCTCCATTTCCTTGGGCTCCAGCTGGTCAGCCACTTGCTTCTCGTTGAGCAGAGCCAAGCGATCAATTCGCTGCTGCATCATAGTGATCTGAGCATCTGGGGAAGGCAGCAAAAAGGGTCTGTTACCATCCTTTTAAGGCACCTGAACTCCTCAACACCACTGTGGAGGATCACTCCCTGCCCTCCCAAGCTGGTGAGAAGAGACAGCAGAGGCGAGCTGCCAGTGCTGCCGCTCAGCACGGGTGTCGCTTCACTCGTGGCTTTTGTTGGCCAGGGTATATAAAGGAATGCAAGAGGAAAGAAGGAATCCAGCATCTTAGTATGTGCCTGGGGAAATCCCTGGTGCAGGGAGCATTCTAGATGTGGGTGGCGAGACTCCTACTACGCCTGCCGGCCTGCTCCAAATCATTTGGCAGAAGGGCCAAGAGTCAGCTCAGAGTTGTTACAACAGCATCAGAGCTCTCTTGCCTCCCATCTGCATCACACTTTGTTCCAGCCTAAACGGGGAAAGGTCCCCCTGGGCAGAGCAAGACACAGCAAACCCCAAGCTGCCCTGTCTGCTCTGGAAAGCCCAAACAGCTCCAAAGCCACAGCCTCCGCCCGCTTGAAGACTGTCAGGATGGAGCGTGCGTGAACACAGTCACGGCAGGGTCAAAATCATAACAAAGTCACAGAAACCAGGTGAGGTCTCGGTCCCGGCGAGTCCCAGGATGTCCCACTAGTGACTGACCTTTCTCAGTGATGAGCTTGCGACTTTCTGCCAGCTCCACCTCCAGCTCCTCCCGGTTCTCTCGCTCCATGGCCAGATGCTTCTTCAGCCGTCGCAGCTGAAACTGAGGGGTCTGCATGACATCCCCCATAGGGGAGGACGGGGGGCCAGAGAACATGCTGTGGGGAGAAACACACCATGGAACTCAGTTATCCAGAGCAAGTAGTACAGCACAGTCCTCCGACCCACAACCAAACCCACACTGGTTTCCCCAGCTCAGGGCAGTAATGTTGATGCTGAGCAGAAAGGCTGCTTTCCTCATCCTGACCGCGCTAATGCCACCCTTAAAGTGTGCAGCATGTACAAAATCAGTTTCAGAGCAGAGTATCCATCTCCCTCCACCTAACAGCCACTGCAGAGCGCTTGGCTGGCTGGAGAGACACTCCTTCAGTACACCCTGTGACGCAAGATAGGTCCTCCTGAACCAGGAAATGAGGTTCAACAAGGCCAAGGGCCGCGTCCTGCCCTTGGGTCACAACAACTCCCCGCAATGATCCAGGCTGACGCAGTGGCTGGAAACTGCCCTGTTGAAAAGGACCTGGGGGTGTCGGTCAACAGGTGGCTGAAGATGAGTCAGCACGTGCCGAAGTGGCCAAGAAGGTCACCAGCATCCTGGCTTGCATCAGCACCAGTGTGGCCAGCAGGACTAGGGCAGGGATCATCCTCCTGGACTCAGCACTGGGGAGGCCGTCCCTTGAATAGTGGGTTCAGTTTTGGGCCTCTCACTCCAAGAAGGACATTGAGGGGCTGGAGTGTGTCCAGAGAAGGGCAACGAAGCTGGGGAAGGGTCTACAGCACAAGTCTGGTGAGGAGCAGCAGCTGGGGGACCTGGGCTTGTTGAGTCTGGAGAAAAGGAGGCTCAGGGGAGACAACAACAGTTGTTGCTCTCAACAACTCCCTTCAAGGAGGTTGGAGCCAGGTGGGTGTTGGTCTCTTCTCCCAAGGAACAAGCAACAGGACAAGAGGAAATAGCCTCAAGTTGCACCAGGGGAGGTTTAGGTTGGACATGAGGAACAACTTCTTCCCTGCAAGGGTTGTCAAGGCCTGTCCCAGTCTGCCCATGGCAGTGGTGGAGTCCCCATCCCTGAAGGGATTTCAAAGCCATGGACATGTGGTGCTGAGGGACATGGTTTAGTGGTGACCTGGCAGTGCTGGGTTAAGGTTGGACTGGATGATCTGAAAGGTCTCTTCCAACCAAAACAATTCTATGATCCAATGAACCAGCCCAGGGCAGGAGAGGACCACAGGCTGATCTGGGAAGTGTCTGTGCTCCTTAGGCTGAAACAAGCTGGGCTTAAAGTATGTCATTACAGCCCAACCTCACTCCACCACCCTACAACCCCATGTCGAGTTTGCACTATGGCAGAAAGTGCGTCTTTGTGGAGTCACCGTGCATCTCAGCTACATCTCCAGGCCCCATAAGACGCGCTGTGTCTTCCCGCCCTCCCCTTCCCTTACTCCCCTCTCAGCAGACAAGGGGATAGGGACGTACTTGTTGGCTCCAGAGGAGGAGGCAATCTTCTGCAGCTCCAGGAAACGCACCTCTCGCTTGTGCGGAAGAGAGAGCAGCGGCGAATGTTCCTCAGAGCTGCTGCTGCTGCTGGACGAGGCCAGCGGTGCTGGAAAACACACGAAGCAAGTTGTGATCTTCACGTTCATGCCACAAGGAAGGAACTGCAGATCCTGAGAACTGCGAATTCCAGCAGGGATGGATCACTCCATCTGAAAAAGCTGTAAACCTGCCTTACGCCGACGTGCTGCTAGGTTGGTACTGCTGTTCCTGGCATTCTGCTCCCAGCACAACGCTGTGGGGACAGCAGCGTGTGCCACAAAGGCCAGGATGCTGCCAAGTGGGAAGAGCGTGGTGCGTACGGGTCAGCCCTGCTGCTAAGAGCTTATAGGGGACCTGAGCTGAGGAGATTTGGGTGGTGTTACTGCTTTTATGGCTTGGTAGACATGAACACGGGGAAAGAAAACATGGTTTTATGCTCTAGAAAAGGGTCACCCAAGCTGGTTCAGTGTTGCTGGTGTGGGAGCAGTTACAGAAAGATGCTCAGTGCTCACAATATCACACACAACTCTCACAAGTCTTGTGAGGAGCAGCTGAGAGACCTGGGCTTGTTCAGCCTGGAGAAAAGGAGGCTCAGGGGAGACAACAACAGTTGTTGCTCTCAACAACTGCCTTCAAGGAGGTTGGAGCCAGGTGGGGGTCGATCTCTTCTCCCAAGGAACAAGCAACAGGACAAGAGGAAACAAACGGCCTCACATTGCTCCAGGGGAAGCTTCATTTGGACATGAGGGACAATTTCTTCCCCACAAGTATTGTCAAGGCCTGGCTCAGGCTGCCCAGGGCAGTCCCAATCCCTGGAGGAGTTTCAAAGCTATGGAGATGTGGTGCTGAGGGACATGGTTTAGTGGTGACCTGGCAGTGCTGGGTTAATGGCTGGACTTTATGATCTTAAAGGTCTTTTCCAACTAGAATAATTCCATTATTTCATGATTCTGCTTTCTGCAAGGGTATTGCCTCTTTCTGTTCCAATCCGAGCTGGCACTTGGGTATCACTACAGCAAATGCGTGAACTTGTCAGTTTTACTAAGGTGCCAGCCAGCACAAATGGAGGCATTCGACTAGATGACCTTCAACGGTTCCTTCCAATCCAAACCATTCCACAATTCTATGAAAAACGTGCCCAATACCTGCTCCACCTGCACAAGTCCTGGCCTGTTCCTCCAGGCCACTGTCACAGCACAGGCAGCCGGGGCCTGGCGCTCACCTTTCCTCTGCAGAAACGTCTCCAGGTTTTCATTCAGGCTCTCCTCGTTGTCCAGCACAAATTTGAGGATTGATGCCAGTTCAACCTGTGTCAGGGGATGAGCCGCAGGGTCAGCGGCTTCTGTTCGCAGGCCGAGCAGTGCCAGCTGGGCAGCGACCACGGTGGGTAGATCCCTGCCCACACACCCAGTCACAAGACTTTAATTGCCCAGATCACCGCAGCGCCTGCACCATCTTCCAAGGGGACCCAAACAGGAGGGCAGGTCTTGGAGCACCTCCCAAAAAGCACCTCCCACACCCCCAGCCCAGAGAGGGAACTCTGAAGGGATCACCTGGGTCTTGTAGTCAAACTCATTCCAGTCCCCAGGGTTCTTGCAGCTCATGGAGGAGTGGTAGAGGAGCAGCACGGCCACCTGAAACGAGGCAGGTGAAGCATCACTGACCCCAGGCCAGGCACTGGTATGCCAGTGCTGGCTTGGAATAAATGGTGGCCTGTGCTTACCTTGGCCAACGCCAGCTCCTCACCCTCCAGGAGGTTCTGTGCCGAGACCAGGTTCTCCACGGCCGATTTGTGCCTGCAGTGCTCTGTAATGGGAAGCGGGATTCCCAGTCACGTGCCAGCTCGTGGCACATGTCCATCCCCTGAGGGGACATGCTCAGGCTCGGGGGCATCACTGTGATGTATCCCCAAGGAGAAGGGGCACAGGCCAGGCTGGGTTCTGGGGATGAGCTCCCAGTGTTTTGCCATTAGCACTGACAGATTTCTTTTCCCACTTCCTGGCACTCTCTCCCTTGGTCCCAGCCTCCCCACCTCACCCTCACCATCTCCCTGCACCTTTTTCTCCTCCACCACCAGCAGAAACCAAGTCCTGACTACAGAGGGTGGGATCCAGGGTAGGATTTGGTGTCCCCACTTCCAGGAGAGACTGAGAAAAAGTGCACTTCCCGTTCCCTCTCCCAGGATACCTGCTCGGGTTTTCCAGCAGGATTTGAGTAGCTTGAGGCCAGGCATTGGGCAAGGCCTCACTAAAGCAGCCACCAGCAACCTGCCCTTCGCTCCCTAGACCTCCTTTGCACCAAGTCCAAGCTCCGGCAAGGATTCCCATCAGAAATCTTTCCTTCCCACATCCCTGCCTGCATCTCACCAAACTGCTGACACAGCAGGAGGGCTCAGCAGACCCTAAATTTAAACCCTTGCAGGGTTGGGGGGCACTGAGCAGGGGCAGCCGCTTCCCCACAGTGTGAGTAGAGGCTCTTACTCTGCAGGAAGCCACAGATGAAGGAGACCCTCTCCGGCAGCGGCTGCTCCAACACGGACTCCCCCTCCTCGCTCCGGTGGCTAGAAAAGCACAGGGGTTGCGTTAACGCTTTGCTGAGGGATTAAATGAACACGAGCGGTGGGGAGGGGGAGGAAGGGGTTGGCAACAGAGCTTGCTGAGCGAGAGGCTGCCTCTCGGGCAATACGGCATCGGTTTGCCCTATGCTGCTGTGCCAGGGCAGGCAGTGGAGCAAAAACCAACCACGCCGTGTCCAGGAGCAAGCTCTGACATTCCCCGTAGCTCCTACGGCATCTGGTTGAGGAGCTGGAGCCAGGGAGCCAGTCCCTCCACCACTTCCTCCTCTGCCTGCCAGCCCCAGCAGCATCCGGCAGGACTAAGGAGCTGGCAGCGGCCCCACCAGCCGAGGAGGCACCACGGGGGCCGCGCGTGGAACCGGGGAGTTTTTCTTGCCACGGCAAAGCATCGCCGTCCGTGGGAAACGCTGGGTTTGCAGACATGGAGCCCTGGAGCTCACGCTGGATTTGGAGTGGGCTGAAGCAGCTCTCACTCAAGATCATGCTCTTCCTGAACAGCCACCAGCTCAGCCTGGCTAAAACCTGTGCCATCCGCACTCACTCAGCACCGCTTTGGCACCTCTGCTTGCGCCCGGAGCGCCTAAAGCAGAGACTTGGCCCAGGGAAGGGGATGGCACGAGGATATTCTCCTCGCCGGGGATTTCCCAGCCCATTCCCTGGTGCTGCAGGGAGCTCCCCGGCTCAGCCCAGTTGCTGTGGTGGTGTCCGTCCCACTTCTCAAGTGGGTGGGCCTGACATAGTCAGGCCTGTTTAGTGAGCACTCGCTGCCGGCAGTCCCGGCTAATCTTCAGCTCCAGACTCAGGAGATTAAGCAGGTCTGACTAAATATAACCCCGATGGGGCGGCTCCTTCCTCCCCACCCACTGGCCGCAGATCCCTGCTCTGAGCAGGCTCTCCTTACACAGCACAGGGAGGTAATTATAGCAGAGAGGCTCCCGCAGAGCCTCCCGCCGGAAGGGTTTGAAAGCGACGCCGCGCTCAGCAGCAGCATCACACCCTCCCAGTTTGCCTCGCCAGCTCGTTAACGACGTTCCATCCCAGCTCCGACGCTCCTTACGGCTGCCAGGATTTAATTGGCCTCGCTTGCCAGCGACGAACGAGGCTCCTGACTGAGCTATTCCTCCCACCTTCAGTCCTGGGATGGAGCAAACGGGCTCTGTACTGCCTGTACCGTACTGGGAAGCAGCCTGAATTCCCCAGAGAATGGGAGAGCTTCATGGGGCGTGAGCTTTAAGCTGCTTTGCAGACCCAAAGCTTCCTCAGGATCCCGAGGCTGCGGCTCAGGAAAACTTGCTGGGCTGTTTCCTCAGCCAAGCGGCATTTATGGAAATAAAACCTCTCGCAGGCAGCTGTGCTGGCCTCAGCACCCGACTCTTTGCTTGGATGCCCAGAGCCAGCCCAGATGTCAGTGCCAGATGTGGCAGAAAACCTCAAACAACACAAACTCTGCCCCAAATTCTACCTGGGGGCAGCTTCACGGGGCCCCAACAGCTCAGACCTTCTCCCAGCAATCTCAGGTGGGCTTGCTGTTGAGCCTGAGCTGCCGGCAGAATCCTGACAAATCATCTGTGTACAGAGGCTGCCAAGCAGGGCACCCCAAAAGGCTCCTCATCTGACACACATGGTGGGTTTATGTGTTGAGGAGCCACGGTGCAAATGCATGAACCCCGTGTTTCCTGACAGCATGCTTCAGAACTCACCCAGTGTCAAGTGCTGCTGTGCTTTGCCAGAACCTCGCAGAAAGGAGCCAGAGATCCAGCATCACAGGACGAATACCCCAGGAACTACACTATCACTCTGCCCAGAATGGCCAGAGGAGGCTCTTGGGGTCTGGGGGAAGCAGCCCCGTGCATGCTCCGGGCCGTTTCCCAGCCAGCTGGGCAGTTTGGAGAGCCCCAGCTCCCGGTACTCACATTTTATTGATGATCCTGAGGAAGACGCTGCAGTCCTGGAGCTGTGACAGATCATCGAGGAGATCAGTACAAACTTTCGTGCTGTTCACCTAGAAAGGGGGTCAGAGGGTCAGAAACCACCTCCACGACATGCTCAAACCAACCCCACCACATCCTAGGCTTGCTCAGGGAGACAGTGAGAACGCTCCGGGGGTGAGAGCAAAGCCAGCCCTTCCAACCCCCGCCCCTACTCTGCTCAGGCAAAAGCCAAATGCAATCCCTGCGCATCCACAGCCAGATGGGACAGCCTGGAGCTCGTTTATCACGCTGTGATGCTTCGGCAGGCAGAGCCAACAGCCCCTTTATGGTCCAGCTGCTCCTTGCTTCCCAAACCGGCTCCTGGGATGTTTCCACAGTCGGACCAAGCTGTTCTGGCATTTCTGGTTACTCAACAGGAACGGTGAGCAAAGCAAACACCCACTTGCCCGGGAAGAGCAGGGATTTGGCTGCCCCAGGACCCGCTCCAGCCACAATCCCTCTTTTGACCAGCCCCGGCATTGTGTTCCCAGGTGACAGCAGCAGCCAGCACCCCCCTGCCCCAGGCAGCACATCCCACCTACGGATCAAGCTATGCTGGAGAAGAGAGAGGCTTTACCCAGGCGAGGAGAGCTGCGGCTCTCGCGCTGTGAAGAGGCATCTTCACGAGGCTGCCGGCTCACTGCCCGGACCTAGGAATGGCACAAACGGGGAGAAAATAAAAAGCAGCTAAGGCCAAACACGGTAACGACATTAATTGTACACAGCGTCAGGCATTAGGTTCTGTCCAGGGAGGACCGACCCTCCGTCCCGCAGCCTCCCAGGACATCCCCTTGCTGAGATCAGGATCCTGGTGATCAAGCATCCAGGGAAAACAGCCACTCAGACTCTTCGTCCCCGGCATCTTCTTCCACCCTCACACCCTAAATTCTCCGAAATTTAACAGAATTTTGAAGCCCTGGCACTCCAAGAGCCTGTGAGATCCCAGTGCCCTGACAGGTCCCCCTCTGTTTCAGCCCCAGCCCCCCAGGGAGGAGGGCAGTGTCCTGTCAGGTGACACCGTGGTGGCACAAAACAACCGGTCACGGCTCAAACCAGCTGGCACCGGCGGCCACTGTCACTCCACCAGATCCTGCCTCACCACAGGGCACCGTGGATGGTTTCTCCATGGCTGTGCCAAACCATGAAGAGCGCAACCTGGGCACCCAAGTAGGCTCCTGACACAGGGCCTGGCAATTCATTGGCACCTGGGGATGGAGTTCCCAGTTCACAGGTGAGCACTGGCATCGCTGCTGGGAAGCCCCAGCAGCCCAGGAAAATTCACCTCCCTCTAGAAAACATGAGCAGCAATTTTAGAGAGAGGTGGTGCAGTTTAAAACACCAACATGCAGCACATCTGTGGATGCTGAGAGCCGCGGTGGTGCTGTGGGACGGGCAAGAGCCAGAAGGAATCCCCCAGGGTTGTGCCAAGAGGCAGCTGTCAGTGGGATGAAGAAGCCACTGAGTGTGACATGGCCCTTGGGGAGCAAAGTGGGACTGGGAGCAGCGGCAAACAAGCACTCAAACCATGCAGGACAACTGGTTTTGGTCAGAAGTGTGGTGGGAACTGTGGAGAGCATGGTCTGGCAAGGCTTGGCAGTGGGAGGATCACCCACAGAGCTCACAATGGAAGGAAAATAAAAAAAAAGAAAAAAAAGAAAAAAAAAAGAAAAAAAGAAAAAGGAGGCATCCGGCTGGTAGGGGTCTTGGTGTTCACCTGGGATGGAGCTGAGCTCGTGCTGTGGTACTGCCCCAGCTGCTCTGGCTTCACCCTGATGGCCCCTGAAACACTGGCAGGATGGGAACTAGAGTTCCCTCATTCCTCACTGTCCCAGCTGCCACCACCATGGCTGCTGGGACCCTTGGCAGGCTCTAGCCCTGCTAAGGACCCTGCCACAGGGGCTGGAAGGAGCCTGCAAAGGTCAGTTTCGTCCCAAACAAGCCCAGTGAGACAGTGGCCAAGCCATGGCAGCATTTCCAGCTCCCCTGCTCGCTGCTGCCAGCTCCCCTGCACGTTGCCACCAGTGCTAAGGAGCATAACCTGACCAGGGAGGTGTGGGGGAGGGGGTAATGGGAACCCCTCAGGCATCGTTACACAGGGTGGGAGCAGGGACAAACCACCTCGTTGTCCCCAGGATGCAGGAGCGCTGCCAGGTCCCCTCCACAGCAACCTTTGCCCCAGCGCCGGCCATCGCTCCAGTGCCACCCCAGTAATCCTGCCAGTGAGGGAGCTGCCCCGAGCAGACCTGAGCTGCTGGGATCAGCTGGGACCCTCACCAAAAAACGACCCAGGTGGGGAGGGTACTCCTCCGCTCCTCACTCCATACAGCACCCTGACCCCACTCCCGCTATGACGGACTGGGATCCGCAGCTGTTCTCAGGAGCACCCGGCACATCACGGCCACCGGCTGCAATGGCTTTGAGAGGGAAACACGGAGCTCCCGCCGTCTCCGTAAGCTCATCTGGGAAGCGCAGGATCTTCGGCAGGACGGATTCTCCCTCTGGTTTGTTTAAATCACAGCTCCCCTGCCCCACGGCTGCGGCACAAAGCCTCTCAGCACCCACCGCCGTGGGCGCAGTGAGTCCGGGCCAGGCCTTCTCCCCAGAAATCACCCCCAAAGTCTCAGGGAAAAACCAAAACAAACACAAGAGCCCTCAATGCAGACTCCCGCCACGAAGGGTCGCATCCTGCCCAGCAGGGTTTTACCGGAGCGGGTCTGCGGCAGTGCCGGTGCCCAGTAAGTGGCCGGGAAGTGCAGAGCTGCCCGCTCCCGCCTTGTTCGGAGCCTGGCTCGTCGCCTTCTCCGAGTCGCGCCTTGCACCGCGCACCGGCAGAGGCGAAGCGCTTAGGGAGCGCGGCGGCACAAAACAGCGGCCGGGAGCGCCTTTTCCAGCCGCGTCACCAGAGATGAGGAGCTCTGGAGAGAGACTCCGGCGGGAGCAGCAGGGAAGGAGCCCCGATGGCGTTGAACACAACATTGTCCCTTGATGCTTTTTCCTACCCCCCCCCCCCCCTCCCCCCCCGCTTCCAGCGCCCGCTCCGGTCAAAACACAGCGTTACGCAAGCCCGCGCCTCCGGAGCTCCCGACGCGCTAACCTGCCGGAGGGACGGGCCGGCAGCCCCCCAGATATCCCAGAGTTGGAGGGGGGAGTGGGGGGATTTCCAGCTGCGGGAAGCATCTGGTAGTTCCCTCAAACAAGGTGGGCAACCCACAGTAGCCCCCTCGACAGGGGACAGGCCCACGGAGGAGGAAGCGGCGGCGGTAGAAGCAGAGCGGAGGGGGGGGGCGGGTGTCACGGCCGCCACCCCGCAGCTCCCGGATGTTGGCGAACGCAACTGGGTCGCCCGCGTCCCGCTGCGAGTCCGGGATTTGTCCCTCGGGGGGCTCACGGGGTGCCCGGGTGAGGCGCCCGGGCTGGTAGACGTTGCGCTTCGCCTCTCCCCCGCCTCTCTTCCTCTTTCTTCCCCCCCCCCTCCCCGGCCCCGTTGAAAACAAACAAGGAAGGAGGAATAAAGTCTTTGTTGGGGCCTTACCAGGGGTGCGCGGGAGCTGTCGGCGCACGGGGTTTAATCCGCCATGAGCGCTGGGCGGCCGGGGAAGGGGGGGCCGGGGGAGCCAGCGGCCACGCACAAAAGAAAAGTTGTTGGGCTTCTCTTCGGCGGGCAGGCGACGGACGGTTCCCCCTTCCTGGCCCTGGGCCACCTCACGTCACCGCGCCAAGGCCGCGCTCGTTAAAGGCGCACGGCACAGAAAGCCGACGCCGCTGGAGCGGCGACAGGGAAGGAACGACGTCCCAGAGCCCGGCTACGGCCACGCTCGCTGCCGTCACCCTGCCAGGGCCCGGGGTGATAGGGAGGGCTGGAGGGGCTGGCACAGACCAGCTCCTAATCCCTGCGCGGCGGCAGTGCCGGCTGCTCGTAAGGAGCTCAATGGAGAAGGGCACGGGGGCCCCTGGTGCTGGCACCTGGGAGCCCCATCCTGAAAAATTCCCCCACTGATGCCCAACCCCCCACAGCGGCCACAGATTTGACAGGGATCGGAGCCCCTCCACGACCCACCACTGGCGGAGATGCCACAGAAAGCAACTGGCTGAAGGGGCTGCGGGGCCTGCTGTCGGGACAGACAGCTGCCAGAGTCCTGCCTGCACCCGGAGACACCACCCCTGATACCTCCTGGAGCTGGCAGGGAGCGGGCAAGGAGCCAGAGACCCTTGGGAGCCGTCCCTGCAGCACGTGGGCTGCTCAAGGAAGCTCCAGGGCCACAGGCAGGGGTTGTCACAAGCACAGAGCTCAACGAGGAAGGGAATGGAGATGGAGGCTCAGCTGCAGGCAGGGAAGCCATAAGACCCCGGTGTGGCTGCGCAGGGCATGGACCCCATTGTGGGTGCCAGACAGAGCTTGCAGATTCTCCTACCGGTTCAGGCGACGAGGGACGTGCCCAGTGAGGGCCGTCGTGGGGACGAAGCGCAGCCGCTTTGGCACGAGGTAGCAGGCAGGTAGTGAGCAGGGCGAGGTGCTTCTGGCAAACCGAGCCAGGGTGGCAGCTGGCAAGTACTGGCAGCACATGCAGGCCTTTCCCCGGCAATGCACCGATCCGGCTCCAGGTCCAATCTGGTACCGGCCCCAGGGAGGCCAGTGGGGCTGTCAAACGGCATCACAGCTCACAAGCTCCTCCAAGAACAGAGGTACGAGGGGACTCGACTTCATCGACCCACCCAGCCAGGCCCCAGCTACCGGTTACCCCGGGACAGAGACACTAGGGAAGGGCCCAGGCCCCACACCCCACTCGAGGCCCTAGGCCCCACTCGAGGCCCTAGGCCTCCACCATAGGCCGAGACCCAGCAACCCCCAGGCCCGCTAGGGTCGGAACCCTCCCTGCAACCACAACCCCCGCAGTGTCCCCCTTCCCCTCAGCCCCCCGCCTCATACCGTTGCCGGGGTCGCCGCCCCGATTCAAACGGCAGCTCCCGCCCCCGCCGCCTCCTCATTGGCCGGGCGCGTCACGTGGTCACGGGGAAAACACTACAAATCCCAGTGGCCCCAGCGCACAGATCTAGATCTCGCGAGAGACGCCGGGAACTGGTTTCCAGGAGGACGGGGAAAAGAGAGACGGGGAGGGCAGGGTACACGGGCCTGTGGAAGGTACTGGGACACGGGTAGGGCCGGGGAGAGTCGTGGGAACACAGGCAAGGGGCTCCCCTTAAGTAAAGGGATACGGGTGGGGCTCGGGGGGAGGGGGGCGGAGCTACGGAGACATGATGGGGAAGGGCCCAGAGGAAGGAAGGGGAAAGTCCCCTGGGGTTAAAGGGACACTCGTAGGGTGGGATGTCCGAGGGAAGGTACACGGAGTGCACAGGTCTCAGGCTCCCCACTCGAGATGGGGACACAGAAAGGGCTGGGGACACATATGGGAGGGGTATGGGGACATAAAGGGGTGGTCTAGAGAAAGGGGGCTCCCCTCAGGGTGAAGAGGTAAGTGTAGGACTGTGGGAAGCGGGGGCAGGGGACATCCTGTAGGGATACAGGAACTATGGAGGGCGTCAGAGGGAATGCAGGCATCAGGATGGGGACACACAAGGACTTCTGAGCAGAATGGCGGTGCAGGGGATATCTGTAGCATGGCAGCGAGGGGGCAGTATAGGAATATAATGGGTGGGACACCTTAAGTGCAAGGGACACGTGTGAGGTGGGGCCCCTGGGGGTATGGGGACACAAGCTGGTAGGGAAAGCAGAGACCCCCAAGCCCTTCTACTCAAGGTGGGAAACACCAAGGTAGGACCCCCCGCTGCAGTCCCTACCCCGCCATGGAACTCATACCAAAACTGCTGAGGGCACAGCACCCCCATCCCCTTGCCCTCAAGGAGGGGGAGGCACAGAGAGGCTACAGGAAGCATCACCTGAAGGGATCGCCCTCACCCCTCTACTAGCTGCAGAAGGCTGGGAGCTTTGGCACAGGAGAAACAGGTCCAGTAAGTCCCAGTAAGCAACCGGGAGACTGGAGTGGGGCTCTAGCAATGTGTCCACCCTGCTATCCCCAAGGACTCCCCTCCCCCACTGTGGCCACACTGCAGCTCGCACGGAAGAGGAGACAGGCACCGGATGAACATGGTTTTATCTACTGTGGCCAAAAAAATAATAATTAAAAAAACGCAAAACAAAGGTCCAACCATGTAAAAATGAGTGGGAAGGGTGTCAGAAGCCACCAGGTCCCTCGCAGAGTGTCACATCCCATGGCACCACCTGGCTCTAGCCCACCCTTCTTGGTGACGGGGCACGCAGTGCCTGACCCCACGCTGGCAGCGTTCCCTTTGTGGCAAAACACAGCCCCCTCCCCACACCCACCCAAGCCTCAAGGAGGAGAAAACTCCGAGCGGTGCCGGGCATCTCGGCGGTTAGTAGCAAACAGGGCGTCTGTCCAAGTTCTGTCACGGCATCGTGAGGAAATAAAGACAAAAAAAAATAAAACGAACACGGGGCAGGGAGGAACCAAAAAAAACCAAACCCCAGCACACAGGTGGCAGGGAAGCTGCAGGGCGGGCTCAGGGGATGCCAAACTGTACAACCAGTTCTTCTTTGGCGTCGACGTGGATCTGTGAGAGTGCGCTGAAGGCGTAGGCAGCTATCCGGGACACCTGCGGGTGCGACGACAGGCACCAGCGTCACCGGCAAATGCCACCGGCAACTGGGAGACCCACCCTGCAAAGCAGCTGGGACCAAACCTCGGACTTCTCGACGCTTAACAGGCTCCAGCCTGCAAGGATGAGCAATGCTCCGGTAGCTACTTCCTCAAGCCTGCTGGGAGTGAAGCCACCAAGGATCCTATGCTGCCAGGAACAATGCTCCAAAGGGACTGGAAGGAGCATGGAGCTGCTGCCAGTGTGAAGTGACTGTACTAAAAATCACTCAGCTGGGCTTTGCCTGAACCTCAGCATGTTTTGAGGCCAGAGTCATAGAATCATTTTAGTTGGAAGAGATCTTCAAGATCATCAAGTCCAATGACTGACTCAGCACTGCCAGGTCATCACTAAACCACATCTGGAGCTCCAGAGCATCTACACAACTCACCACCTTGATCAGGATGGCAATTAAGAGCATTGCCACCACTGCCTCCGGACTCTCCCTCAGAACCTTCCCCTCCCATCTCCTGTTGTGGCTTTTCCTTTCAAGACTTTTAAGGCTTCTCACTCTGCTACAGCTTTGACCTTCTGTCTCAGGGGAAGGCTACAAGGCCTCTTGGGTCCTATCAGAAAGATGGGGACACGCTCTTTATCAGGGCCTGTTGCCCCAGGACAAGGAGTGATGGTTTTAAACTAAGAGGAAGATTTAGACTGGAGAGAAGGAAGAGATGTTTTATGCTGTGGGTGGTGAGACCCTGGCCCAGGCTGCCCAGAGAGGCGGTCGATGCCCCATCCCTGGCAACATTCCAGGTGAGGTTGGCTGGGGCTCTGAGCAACCTGCTCTAGTTGCAGGTGTCCCTGCTCCCTGCAGGGGGGTTGAAATTGGGTGATCTTTAAAGATCCTTTCCAACCTAAACTACTCCATGACTCAATGTTTCCGCATCACCCACTGGCACCATAACTCCCACCTCCAGCCTCCCAGGAGCCCCAGCGCTCCAGCCCATGGTGTCTACATTCCTCTGGTGAGTTGAAGACACCAAGAGCAGCTACCATGACCCGCCCAGGACCCTCCAACACAGCCCCGGACAAACCAGAGCAGTCACTGTCACAACCATGGCAAGCAAAGCTGCCACCACTGCTCCCCCGGGAACGATGACACCTCAGCCCCACATCTCTACTGAGCACGGAGGAGTTCCCAGCTTGGCCTCCCAACGCCCCTACACCCCACCCACCAGGCCCTCTCTCACCTGCTGCAGGTCTGCAAAGGGGACAGGGTCGCTGGCGAGCACTTGGTGCGGTTGGTTGGTGAGGGACGGCAGCAGCGGGAGCTTCTTCCAGTGCGTCAGGTTGTTGCTCAGCATGGCCAGGCGCGTGCTGCCCAAGAGGAGAGCGGCCAGAGTCGGTGGCAGCACCGGGGACCCTCCAGGCACCAGCGCTGGCAGAGGTTGCTCTGCCAAGGCCAAAAAAAACCAAAAAGGCCAAAAAAAAAAAAAACCCAAAACAAACCCACCGAGGTTCTGCCCAGAGAGGGGGCTTTTAGGGGGGCTGCAGGGTCCCACCTGTACTGCCGGGCTCTGTCCATGTACTCGTGCTGCTCCATCCCCTGGGAATCTGCTGCCGACACGTCGATGATGTTGCTGTGGAGAAACAAAGACACCAGATCCTGCTGCCACCTTGGTGCTCCCCCCTCCCCGAGCCTCCTCCTCTTCCCGGCCAGACCTGGCACCTTCCTGCACCCTTTAAAGAGCAGCTTGGGGGCGTCATGAGGCCAAATAGCAGCTGGACACAGTGAGGTGTGTATGTGTGTCCCCTCTCCACACTTACAGGGACTTGCTGTTTGCCCCAGTTTGGAGCTGGGGGCAGACTGCCTGGCAGCCATGGGGTCACCTCACACCTGGGGTCTTGTCTGTGTGTCCCTGTGGAGCTCAAGTCAGAGAGCGGACTGGCCACCGGCAGCACTGCCACAGCTCCCTCTTCCCCTCAGAACCTAGTCTGGCAGAGCTCAGCAAGGTTGAACAACACAAAATCATCAAATCGTTTTGGAAGGAAGACACCTTAAAGCTTGAGTCCAGCACTGCCAGGTCATCACTAAACCATGTCCCTCAGTAACACATCTCCACGGCTTTGAAACCTCTCCAGGGATGGGGACTCCACCACTGCTCTGGGCAGCCTTGTGGGGAAGGCCTTGACAGCCCTTGGGGGGAGTTGAAATTGTTCCTCATCTCCAACCTAAACTTCCCCTGGTGCAACTGGAGGCCATTTCCTCTTATCTTGTCGCTTGTGCCTTGGGAGAAGAGACCAACCCCCATCAGGCTCCAACCTCCTGTCAGGGTGTTGTCAAGCACAAGATGATCTCCCCTGAGCCTCCTTTTCTCCAGGCTGAACAAACCCAGGTCCCTCAGCTGCTTCTCACAAGACTTGTGCTCTAGACCCTTCCCCATCTTTGTTGCCCTTCTTTAGCCAGGCTCCAGCTCCTCAATGTCCTTCTTGGAGTGAGAGGCCCAAAACTGAACCCAGGATTTGAGGTGTGGCCTCCCCAGTGCCTAGTCCAGGGGGACAGTCCTTGCCCTAGTCTTGCTGGCCACACTGGTGCTGATCCAAGCCACAATGCTGGTGGCCTTCTTGGCCACCTGGACACACTCTGGCTCATCTTCAGCCACCTGTCAATCAAACCCCACCCCGGTCCTTTTCTGCCAGGCAGTCTCCAGCCACTCTGCTCCAGCCTGGAGCATTGGATGGGGTTGTTGTGACCCAAGGGCAGGACCCAGCCCCTCGCCTTGTTGACCCTCATCCCATTGGCCTTGGCCCATCAATCCCCTCTAGCCATCGCCAGCAGCACCCCATGTGTGACCCCCAAATGCCCTGTGGCACCGTGGCAGTTGCAGCACGAGGCTTACATGGCCGTTTTGGCGAGGATGGAGGACAGCATGGCCTGCTCATCAGTGCGTGCCGACGGGAGGTTGTGGTAGCTCTGCTCGGCGCCATTCAGCACCTTGTTGGGGGGGCTGGCTGCTGGCTCTAGCAGCCGCTTCGTCTCTTCTTCCTGGGGGAAAGGCAAGAGGAGGGTCAGCCCCAGCTCCCCAGGGAAGGGCCACCCCAGCAGCGGCCGCCCACAGCAGATTAAGTTTCAGCAGGATGGGTGACAGCCCCCATTTTGCAGTAGCCCCCCCGTCCGAGCTGCTCGGCGAGAGGCAGCATCAGGGACAGTCCCAGTAAGGAAAACCTGGCACCGCTCCCAGCACCAACGCTGCGGCCACAGGGATCCCAGGTCTTTACACCGGCACCGGGATGGGTGCGTGACAAGAGGGAAGCAGAGCCAGATCCGCCCCCAAAACACAGCGCAGGGCACCGGCAGGAGCGAGCAGAGGAGCCAGGCCCCCGAGCCGGGCCGGGAGGCGCCAGCACCGCCGCTGTCACGGTGCAGACGGGATTCCTGAAGTCCCGGAGACTGGGACGCAGTCCTCAGAGCTGCTCCCCGACCCTGGACGGGGTAGGCGGGCAACCCGTCCTCTGCCTCCCCTGTAGGGAAGCCCTCCCCTCGGTCGCCCCACGAGACCGACCCCCCTGCGCCGACAGAAGGTCCGAGGCCTCGTAAATAGACAGCGAGGCCTCCCGCGGTGTGCCCCTCCGCCATGGCGGGGATGGGCCGCCCCCTCAGTTCCCAGGCCCCGGGCTCTCCCCCGGGCTCCGGGCCGTACCTGGTCGGAGGCCTCGGCCTCGCTGCTGTAGCAGCAGCCCATGGCGAGGCGCAGCAGGGCCGGGCCGGGCGCCG
>VWZK01004970.1:77709-88141 GCA_013396935.1 Baryphthengus martii
GAGGCCCTGTCTGCACGCAGGTGGGCGCTGGGCGGCGCCTGCTCACGGCCACACGCGCGCCGGGGGCCGCAGAGCGTCCGCCCTGTGCCAGGGCTAGCGAAACATTGACACCCACCGGTCAGCAATGGTCATCCCGCCTGCTACTGCTCAGTTAGGTTTCAGTTAGCCTCGCTTGCTAGGTCAATTAGCATGGTGCGAGGGGGGCAAGTCTTTTTGGTCCTGAATTGGGTTGGTGGTCACGATCTCACAGAATCCCAGAATGGTGGGGGTTGGAAGGGACCTCTGGAGATCATCTCATCCGGTCCCCCTGCTCCAGCAGGGTCACCCACAGCAGGTTGCCCAGGATCGCATTGTGCAGGTGGGTTTGGAATCTCTCCAGAGAAGGAGACTCCACAACCTCTCAGGGCAGCCTGGGCCAGGATCCATTACCCTCAAGTAAAGAAATTCCTCGTCACGCTTAGCTGGAACTTCCTATGTTCACATTTGTGTCCGTTACCGCTTGTCCTGTCACTGGACACCAATCTCCTGCTGCTGCCTGCACCTTTCTCCCAGTTTCTACAACCTTTCACTGAGTCCACACTTCTCCTGGCAGCTCCCAGCTCCCAGTGCCTGCTGGGCAGCTCTGTCCTTTTTACTGGTCTCTTTGAGCTCCTCCTCAAAGGCCTCCTCAAGAGCTTTGCACCAAAATTCTTCCTGATGTCTGAGCTCCTTCCTCAGACACCAGATCATAATTCACCAGGTCCTGGGAACTCTTGTACTGTTCTGATTGTTGGAGTATTTCATTGCCTACTGTATAACATCAGTGTCACCAGTGCTCCCAGTGCCACCAGTGTCACTGCTGCCTCACAGTACCCCAGACCCAATATCAAGCCTCAGGTCCCCAGCTCCAGTAATGAGACCCCAGCCCCAGGATCCTTCCCACAGCCCCAGGGCCACCCCCCAGCCCCAGCCTGGCCCCATTCCAGTCCCAGTCCTACTCAGCCGGGTAACCGGAGCCGGTGCTAGGCCCAGTTCCCCCACTCAGCCCAGTAACCGGAGATGGAGGTGGCTGCGGCTGAGGTGACACCATCAATAATTGAGTGGGCAGCAGGAGCTCAGTGCTGCTCGGAGCCTGCCTGCCTCCTGCCTGCTGCCTGGGGACAGGTAGGTGCCACCCCCTAGTCCTGTCCCCTCCCTACGCCTGGGGACCCCCAACAGCTCAGGGGGTGTGGGTGCAGTGGGAGGCTCAATGGACCCCAGCAGGGTGTCATGAGGTCCTGTGTCCCCCCAGAGGAGCCGCGCAGCCCAAACCCCAGCACCCCCGCCCCTACCCTTGGTGCACAGATTGCCAGAGCACCGCTGCAGGGTCGGGGTGGGGGGGGCGCAGGGCACTGCCAGCTCACGGCATGGGTGGGTGCCTGAGGCTGGCACCCTGTGAAGAACCTCCCCACCCCTCCACCCAGCACTCCCAACACGGAGGGGGCGGGGGTGTTCCCACAGCAATGGTGTCGCCAGCGATCGCCTTGGCCTTCCTCCCCTTCCTCGTCACCCTCCTGATCCGGTACCGGCACTATCTGCTGCTGCTGTACCGGGCGGTGCTGGTGGGCTGGCTACGGGACCGGCTGACGGGCGTGCCACGGGAGCACCGCGCCTACCAGTACCTGCTGGCCCATGCCATCCCCGGCGACTCCCACCACGTCCTGCAGACCTTCGACCGCTGGTGCTACCACTGCGAGCACCTCAGCTGCGTGGGGCCCGTCAAAGGTGAGCGCCGACCGCGCTGGACCTGGCACTGGGCACCAATGGCATGGCCGTGGCACCACCAGCACAGCAGTGGCACTGCCGGTGTGGCTGTGGTATCGTTGCCATGGTTGTGGCATCACTGACATGGCTGTGACACTTGTGGTGGGGCCATGGCCACATTGGCATGGCTGCGGTATCAGTAGCATAGCCGTGGCACTACTGCCATGGTTGTGACACTGTTGGTGTGGGCGCGGCACTGGTGACACACCCATGGGCACCATTGGTATGCCCATGGTACCATTAGTATGGCCACAGTACCTCCGGCACAGCCACGGTACTGTCGTCACAGCTGTGGCATCATTAGCATGGCTATGGCACCATCCACATGGCTGTGGCACTGCTGGTGTGGCCATGGCACCATTGACACAGCCGTGGCACTGTTGGCATGGCTATGGAATCGTTGGCACGGCTGCAGCACCACTGACGTGGTTGTGACACCATGGGTGGGGCCATGGCACCGTTGGTGTAGCCGGGGCACTGTTGAGACAGCTGTGGCACCATTAACATGATCATGGCAGTACTGGCACAGCCTTGGCACTAGAGGCATGGCCGTGGCATTATTAGGATGACTACACCACTGGCACAGCTGTGGAACCATCATCATGGCCATGGCATCGTCGGCATGATCCTACCACCACCCATACGGCTGTGGCGTTGTTGGTGCTGCCGTGATCCTGGTGGTGTGGCCGTGGCACCATCAGTATGGCTGTGGCAAAGCAGACATGCCTGTGGCACCATTGTCATGCCTATGGCATTGTTGGCATGACCATGACAACCCTGACGCAGCCATAACACTCTTGGTGTGGCCGCGGCAACATCGGCATGGTTTGTGGCACTTGGCATGGCCAAAGTGCCACTGGCATGGGTGTGGCACCATTGATACAGCCATGGCACCGCTGGTGTGGCCGTGGCACTGTCAAAACAGACCATGGCATTATTGGCACAGGTGTGGCACCGCCAATCAAGCCGTGGCATCACCAGCACAGCTGAGGCCGGACAACACGGGGTGGGTGGATGGGGAAGGGCTAGTTAGGGACACAGTGTGGTCACTGACCCCCGTCTTGCCAAGTCGTCCCACATCCTCCGCTCCTCTTGGCACCGGGGAACCACCCGGCACCTTCCCCCAACCTAAGGAAGGTAGGTGGTGGGGACAAGGGTGGGTGCCAAGGTGGGTCCCATCCCATGACAGGCCGGATCGTGGAGCGGCTGCTGGCTGAGCGGGCCCCACTGCGGGTGCTGGAGCTGGGCACCTACTGCGGCTACGCGACGGTGCTGCTGGCCCAGGGGCTACTGCCGGGCGCCCGCCTCTACACCGTGGAGGTGAACCCTCAGCACGCGGCCGTGGCTGAGAAGGTCGTCAGGCTGGCCGGCTTCGACGAGCAGATGGTGAGCACAGCACCAGGCACCGGGAAGCCTGGTCCTGGCCCTCTGTTCTGGGGGAAGGGACGGGCTGAGGGGGTATCTCAGAACCTTGTCCCACGTCAAGGTCCTGCAGGTGGGTTGGGACCTAGAAGGTCGAGGGATTCTGCCCCTCTGCTCCGCTCTGGTGAGACCTCTCCTGCAGTGCTGGGTCCAGCTCTGGAGTCCTCAGCACAGGAGAGACAGGGACCTGTTGGAGCAGGGCCAGAGGAGGCCACAGAAATTATAGGAGGGCTGGAACCCCTCTGGTGTGAGGCCAGGTTGAGAGTTGGGGTTGTTCAGCCTGGAGAAGAGAAGGCTCTGGGGAGACCTTGTGGCCTTTCAATGCCTAAAGGGGCCTGTCAGAAAGATGGGGTCAATCTTTTTATCAGGGCCTGTTGTGACAGGACAAGGGGTGATGGTTTTAAACTGAAAGAGGGAGATTCAGACTAGAGAGAAGGAAGACATTTTTGACACTGGGGATGGTGAGACCCTGGCCCAGGTTGCCCAGAGAGGTGCTCGATGCCCCATCCCAGGAAACATTCCAGGTAAGGGTGGCTGGGGCTCTGAGCAACCTGCTCTAGTTGCAGATGTCCCTGCTCCCTGCAGGGAGGTTGGATTAGATGACCTTGAAAGATCCCTTTGCCCCCTAAAAGATCCCATGATTCTCCCACCCTGCCCCCACCCCTGGGTAGGATACCTGGGAAAAGCCAGATTCTTTTTGAACAGGGACAAAGGTTCCTTGTGTGGTGGGTGTGTGGGCACCACAGGGGTGGGTGGCTCCCTCCAGTACTCCAACCCAGGGTGGGTCCCATGCAGGTAGAGCTGATCGTGGGCCCCTCGGAGGAGGTGATCCCTCAACTGCGGGAGAAGCACGGCCTCCTGAAAGCCGACTTCATCTTCATGGATCACTGGAAGAGGTGCTACCTACGGGACCTGCAGCTACTGGAAAGCCACCAGCTGCTGGCCAAGGGGGCCACCATCCTGGCCGACAACGTCCTCTTTCCCGGGGCACCCCATTTCCTGCAGTACGCCAAAACCTGCGGCAGATACCGCTGCAAGGTGCACCGCGCCAGCCTCGAGTATTTCCGCGCCATCCCCGACGGCATCGCCGAGCTCTGCTACATCGGGAACCCCTGAGCTGGGCCGGGGGAGGTGGCGGTGACCGCGGCCACCGCCCCGACTCGCCACGGTCAGCCGGAAACAGGTGTTTTGGTGAGAAAATGTGGTGGTTGCTGTGGTTTGTGGGGGGGAAAAGGGGAGGTCTCACTGCCTGGGACGGCTCCTGGACATTCTGTGGTGTCTGTGGAAGCTCCTGGTGAAGCACGCTGGAGACCCCGGCACAGCTCGCCCTGCTGCACCTCACCTCCCTAACTGGGGGCCGTTTTCCTGAAAAAATGGAGTTTATTAGAAAATTCTCCCCAGCCCCACCATGCCGGGCAGAGCCACCTGCCTCCTCGGCATCTCTCCAGCTTCACCGCGAGCCCCCTTTGCCGCCCCCAGAGCCACCCACTGCAAGAGGAGCTTCACTAAAGCTCAGTTCAGGGTCTCGGCGCGGTGCCCGGTGAGGGCTCTGTCCCTCGGGCTCCAGTTCAGTGCGTCTTTGGCAAAATCAGATCATCCACTGGTCCTGATCCTGCTCTGCCCCTTCCATGTCCACCTGGGGAGGAGAAACGGTTGAGACACACACACAGAAATTTTGGGGTCCTGGTGGGGCAGGGACACAGGCCGATGTCCCCAGTCCCAGTTCTTTACCTCGTTAATCTCCCCGTCATCCGGCGACTCGTTATAATCGTTCATCTCGTCCATATCCTGCATGTCCTCGTCATCCTCTGAGTCCTCTTCGCTGTCCTCGTCGTCCTCGTCATCCTCCTCCTCCTCCTCGTCGTAATGCTGTGGGTACCACAGCTCCAGCGCCCGCCAGCTGCCTCCCCAAACCTCCCACCCCATACCCAACCCCTGTGCTGTTCCCCAACCTTGGACTCCCCGCCTCCCATCCCAGCCTCACCCACCTCAGATGCCGGTTTCCCGATGGGCACCAGGTTGTTATCCTTCTCTGCTATGCTCTGGAGCTGGGGAGGGAGGAGAGAGGTGGGTGAACACCCCAACAGCTCCCTGACAGCCCCAATAGCACCTCGACACCCCAACAGCACCCCAAAACAGCACTCTGACACCCCAAGAGCTCCCTGACACCCAAACAGCTCCCTGACACCTCAACAGCTCCCTAACACCACCGACAGCACCCCAACACCACCGACAGCTCCCCGACACCTCAGTCCAGCTCCCCACTAGCAAACGAACCCCACCAGTGCTCCCGCTGCTTCCTAACTTTGGCTATTGCCAGCTGCTGGAAGAGTCCTGCTGTCCCCAATGTCCCCAAGAATGCAGCGTCACCAACCCCCAGGGGAAGTGGGCGCAGGGGTGTCCCTGTGCGTGGCCTGAGGAGCATGAGCTCTACTTACACACAAAATTGTTCTCTTTTTCTATAAAGAAAAAAATCAAATCCGAGGTGTCCGCTCAGCCAGATGGTTGCAACCACCACAGTTAATTAAAGTTCAATTAAAATACTCCAGCACCTTCTACCCAGAGGGACCCAGAACTTCTTCCATACGCTGAAGTTTCAATTATTGACCGAAAATGATTTAATTATAATAATTAAATCATTAAGATTTTAATTTTTTTTTTTAAACTTTAACCAAACAGATGCTTCCCCCCCTCCTCTTCTCCTATGCTCAGGGGCTGCTATAAGGGCCGTGGCACCAAACCAATGGGGCACTAGTGGGTGATCCGAAATCACCACTCGCCTTCCCGCAGAGAAGATGAGTTAATCAGAGGCTGAGACTCAGCGTGAGCTCTTTAATCAACCCTCACAGCCAACGGGGACCGTGGGGGCCGCCGCGGGAAATGAGGCAACGGCCCATAGGGAATATGGCAAGCAGGCCAGCGGTGCCCGGGACGGCAGCACCGAGTCTGGGGCTCTACAAAACCAAGGCAGAAACGGTGAAAACGCTGCGGGAGCAGCTCACGGGATTAAACCGGCTCCCGGGAAGCCCGTAGCCTGCCCCGCTCCCCCCACCCCCGCTCCCTTCACCCTCCCCAACTCCCTCATAATCAACTCCCTCCCTACTCCACACCGTCGTTGGGGCCCACCCAGGCCTGATGCTGCTGCTCCTGCTGTTGCAGCTCGGTCTCGTCTACGCAAGGCCGGTCAAGGTTGAACCACAGGGACTCAGTGACGCGGGGCAGCAGCGAAGGGAAGAGCGTGGACATGGCGGGCAGGAGGTGAATAGGGGGAACCGGGAACGGGACCGGGACTGGGACCGGCTGCCCACCCGGAAGTACAACCCGACCTCGCCGGAAGCAGTTCAGAGGGCCCCGCCCCACATTGAGCATGCGCAGAGGGCCCAGCGAGGCTACGCTCGCAAGAGGAAGCGCGGGAACTCGGAAAGGGGCGGAGCCGCTGAGAGGCGGGGGCGGAGCGGAGCCTGATTGATAGCTGAGGGCACCTCCCCCCCGCCCCCCGCGCCAGCGCGTACGTCGCCGGGGGACCGAGAGTGGCCCCGGTGGGGGCATCTGTGACCCGCAGGAAGTATCTGCCCTCCCCGGGGCGTCTGTGACCCCCCGTCGGGGGCATCTGTTAACGATGGGGGGATATCTGTGACTCAAACAGAGGGGGTACCTGCTCCTCCAAGGGCACCTCTGACCCCCACAAGGCATATTTACTTGTGGGGGGTACCTGTGACCCCAGTGGGGGGGCATATCTGCGACCTCCACAGGGTATCTTCCCCTCCAGGGAACAACTGTGATCCCCTGGAGTATCTTTGACCCCAATAGGGGGGCTACCTGCACCCCCAAGGCATATGCGACCCCTCCTGGAGATGTCCATAACCCTTAGGGAGGTACCTGCCCCACTCCCTGGGGCATATGTGACCCCACCGAGGGCATTTGTGACCCGGGGGGAGTATCTGTGACCCCTACAGGGCATGTGTGACACCAAGAGGGGGGTACCTGCTCCCCTCAGGGCATCTGTGACCCCAGTGGGGGATATCTGTGACCCATGGGGGGTATCTGTGACCCCGGTTAGGGGGCCCCTGTCCACCCCCGGGGTATCTGTGCCCACCCCCCGTGGGGCATTTTTGTCACCCCTGGAGGGGTATCTGTGATCCACGGGGAGTATATGTGATTCTCACAGGGTCTGTGACTCCAGTGAGGGGGTAAGTGCCCCCCTCCAGGGTATCTGTGACCCCACCGGGGGCATCTGTCACACCCATGGGCTATCTGTGACCCCCATGGGGTACCTGCCACAATCCCCAAGGAGATCTCTTACTCACTGGGATGTCCTCCCCAGGGCATCTGTGAGGACCCTGCAGCTTCAGGGGGGTGGGGGTGTGGGTGCTGCTACTTGTGCTGGTGTCAGGGTGTGGATCCCCCTCCCCCCTGTGCCTGGTCACCCCTGAGAGGGAAGAAAAAACAATCACGAGTGGGTTTTGGCCGGTGCTGGCTCCCGCCTGGCGCTATGAGAACAAATCTTTCTGTGGTGGGGGTTAGGGTGGGGGACACACCTAGGGGTCAGTCCAGGCCAGACCAGGACAACGGGGCGTGGTGCCCTGCCCCGTCGGTGCCCCACAGCGGGCGATGTCCCGTGATTGGTGGCCAAGGGTTGTCCTGCACAGCACCTTTGAGATGAGCCACGCTCGCTCCGCGGCACCGGCCACTCGGCACCTCCCGGGAAAGAACCCTGCACCCCCACTGCTGGTCCCAGCTGAGCCGGCGGCTGCGCCGGCAGTGCCACTGGCCTCCCACATGCTGTGCAGGGTAGGGGTAGGGGACTTTGCCCTCTTGGCGACGCGGTGCCAGTGTTCCCACCAGCAAAAAACACTGTCCTGACTGCGCGTTGCCGGCGGCAGAATGATGGCGGCTGCCTGGGCACTGCTGGTGCTCCTGGCTTGGCCGCTCACCGTCACTGCAGCGACAGCAGGGGACTCTCTGCTTAACATCTGCATGAATGCCAAGCACCACAAAACGAAGCCTGGCCCCGAGGGGCAGCTATATGGGCAGGTAAGATCCTCATCCACCATCCCAGCACCCACTGGCATCTCTTACTTGGCGGGAGGGGTCCTGAGCCCCAGCATGCTCTCCATCACCCGGTGCCACCTCCCCATGGGTACCAGGGAAGCAGCAGTGGGACCTGGCTAAGCCCCAGTTGCCCTCACGGTGCAGTGCGTCCTTTGGAAAGACAATGCCTGCTGCACTGCCAACACCAGTATGGAGGCCCACCAAGACCAGTCCTACCTGTACAAGTTCAACTGGGACCATTGCGGGGTCATGCCAGAGAAGTGCAAACGACACTTCATCCAGGACACATGTCTCTATGAGTGCTCCCCCAACCTGGGACCCTGGATCGACCAGGTGGGTGCAGATCTTTCCCTTTATCCACCTGCTGACATCACTGGGATGAACTGGGATGAACTGCAAGTGGGGTGTCCACACAGGCAGATACCAGCTGGCGTAGGGAGCGGATCGTGGATGTGCCGCTGTGCCGGGAGGACTGTGAGCAGTGGTGGGAGGACTGCCAGGACGCTGTCACCTGCAAGGTCAACTGGCACAAGGGCTGGAACTGGACTACAGGTCAGTGTGGTGGGAAGGGGTCGATGTGGCTGGACCCCCTGTGGGTCCTCAGTCACCACTCTCCTAATGTGTGGGGGTGCATTCCCCCCGCCCCATCCTCAGTGCTTGTGAGCAGGTCTGAGGGTATATGAGGTTCCCCATGGGGTGGGTAGGGGTCCCCTTGAGGTTTAAGGGATGTCTCCATGGGGTATGTGTCTGGGTCCCCATGGGATTTGGGAGGGGGTATATGTGGACATCTCCATGGGATGTGGGGGCATCTCCATGAGGTGTGTGTGGGGGGTGTCCTTGCGTTGAGTGTGGTGGTCTCCCTGGGATGAGTGTGGGTCTCCATGGGGTTTGGGGAAGTCCTCATGGGATGTGTGGAGGTCCCATTTTGGGGGGGCGGCATCCTCATGGTGGGGGACAAACACCCCAGCAGCCATGTGCGAGTCCCCCAGTATCAAACCCATGCCAGCAAAAGCAGCGGGATCCCATCAGCACCCTGATACCCCTCCACGCTGAGGGTCTCATCTCAAAGACCCCCACCCCACTTCCCATCCCCCTTCCCAGGCACCAACCAGTGTCCCCAAGGTGCCATGTGCCAGAAGTTCAAGTATGTCTTCCCAACGCCGGCCTACATGTGCGAGCAGATCTGGACCAACTCATACCGTGCCAGCCCCCACCACCGCGGCAGCGGCCTCTGCATCCAGATGTGGTTCGACCCTGCCCAGGGGAACCCCAACATCGATGTTGCCCGTTATTATGCCAATGCCGCTGCACCCCCAAACCTCCTTGTCACCCCACCCCAGGTCCTGTTGGCCCTGCTGTTCCCCACCCTTCTGGGCTTGCTCTGAACTGGATGTGCGGGAAGCTGCAGGCAGGAGCAGGTGGTGGGGTGGGGGGCACCTCAGACTCCCCCTCTCCATGGGACACCCCTAAACTGCACCAGCTGTTGTGTGTCATCTCGCCTCAACATTGGAATAAATGCTCCAGTTCTGATCGGTGTTGGGGTGCTGTGGGGATGGGGGGGGCCTGGCGCTGCTCTTTTTGGGGGGTTTAAATGGCACATGACCACCCTTTTATCTTTACTGACCAAACCACCGTGCCCAGCAAAGTGGCGAGTGGCACAGGGCTTCTCGTCACTGGGACACAGAGTGTGGGGGAACATGGGATCGCTGCTCCGCTCGAAGCCTTCCCAGCGGGTGGGGGTGTCCCCCAAGCTCTCGGAGTCCCGGGGGTCACCGCCCCGCCCCGGGACGTGCAGGGTGGGACAGTGGTAATGATGGCAAAATGGAGTGTAGGGGGGACACACGTCTCGGGATTCTCTGTTCCCCGGTGCTTCCTCGGTGTCCCACCGGTGCTTCCCTAGGACCTTCCCCCGTGCCCCTAAGACACCCTCTCCGTGCATCTCAGACCCCCCTCGGTACTTCCCCAGTGCCTCCCCCCTTCTCCCTCTCCCGGTGCTTCCCTTGGCCCCCTCCGGTGCCCTCCTGATCCCGCCCAGATCTCCCCCAAACCTTTCCCGCGGTGCTCCCCTTCCAGTGTCCCCCTGAACCTCTCCAGATCTCCCTATCCGCGGTGCTCCCCGGTGCTCCATGCCCCTCTCCCCCCTACCTCTCCCGGTGCCCCTCGCCCCGATGCTCCT
>VWZK01004970.1:88932-105492 GCA_013396935.1 Baryphthengus martii
TCGAAGGAGATCAGGGGGAGCAGTGGAGAAGGATCAGGAGGAGGACTGGGAGAGGCGCAGGATGGGGGGAAAGGCACCAGGGGAGCACCTGAGGGGGTATCTGAGAACCACAATGAGGAGGGCACCGGGAGGAGCACCGGGGCAGGTCACAAGTCACGAGCGGCACCAGAAAGGATCTGGAGACTATCCTGGGGGGATATTGAGGGGTAGATCTTGTGGGAGCACCGGCAAGGTACCAGGGGCATGGTGGGGGGTACTGGGGAACATGGGTGTGATGTTGTGGGGGTGCACTGGGGGGACATTGACAACCAGAGGGCAGCAGACACAGCGTGAGGAGCCAGGGGGACCCACCTTGGGGGACGACGACTCTCGACACTGGAGATGGGGTCACTGACACTATGAGGGGGACCGGCACTGGGGGAAGGGGCTGAGGCAGTGCTGGGAGTAGGGGACAGGGAGGGGCCAGGTAGCAGGCTGGGGGGCACTGGCATTACTGGGGGTGCTTGGGAACCAGGCACTGACAGACTGAGGGGCGCTCGGGGCAGAGAGGGCGAGTGGGACTGGGAGAACTGGGGGGACCCTTGGCACTGACAGGGGACAGGCATTGTGGGGAGCAATGGGGAATCTAGGGGGGCTAAAGCACCCATCTTGCCATGGTGGGAGGGGTCTGTGAGGATGGGAGGGCCTGACCCCAACCTCACACTTTTGATGTCCCTCCTGTCTTCATTTCTGGGGGGATGCCCAGCCCCGTGGGGGTCTGCAGCCCAGAGTATGACTGCTCTGTGCTCATGGATCACAGTGTGGGGGCTCAGTGGCTCTTGTGTCAGCGCTGGCTGGTGCCGGGCCACGAGTGGGTGCCAACATCACTGGGGGGTCCCTGGGGTGCTGCCACTCTGTGTCTGGTGGCCATGCCATCCTGGTGACACCAGGACAGCAGCTCGTCCGTCACTAAACAGCAAAGCCTGGCCACCCCAGCATCCCCAGGGCCTCTCTGGCACCTCAGCGTGTTGGTGTTGCTGGGGTGTGCCACCGGCTCTGCTCGAGGCCGGCTGCCTGCGCCAGCACCAGGGCCTTGATGTGGTTGCAGGGCAGGCGGTGGTGGTGAGGGCACCTTGAAACGCGGCTTTTCCGCTCCCCGAGCACCCGTGGGCGCCAGCAGCTGCTGGTTCCTTACGGCAAAGGAGGGATAAACCAGGAGGCCGCCACGTAACCGGCCTGCCCTGGCCCGGGGCTTTGCCATATGCTGTGCACCGGTGCAGGGTGTGCAGCCTTCTCCATGGCACCGTCATCCTTCCCTGCAGCCAGTGGCTCGTGAATATTCGGTTTCCCGGCCACATGAGCGCAGCACAGCCGTGGCTGCCGGCTCCCTGCCACAATGCCGGAGTGTCACGGTGTGGGGAGAGCATGCCTTGCCCTCACCAGTACCGGGGAGTGATGGTGCCACAGGGCTCGAGGGCAAGTGGGGGCACCCAGGTGGTTGGCAGGAGGCTGCAGCCGGGGTCTTGGCGCTAGGGTAAGGGGGTTCCAACAACTGGCGTCCCGCCTTGCCCGGTGCTGGCAGTGGGAACGTGGCATCCATGCTGTGGGGCCATCTTGGAGGCCAGTGTCCCACTCATGCTGCTGGTCCTGGCAGGCCACCCAGTGTGGCTATGGCTTTTCCGTGGAGATCACCAGCTTCATAACGGCTGCCAGTGCCATGTGGCCATGCTGAGGGCCGGGACCCCGTGACAAGGCAAAGCCTGGCGTGGGGACACCATGGTGGGTGGCTCTGCCAGACTGTGCTGTAGCAAGGACCAATGGGAGTCCCTGCCCGGGCGGTGGGCAGGATTGTGCTGCGGCCCCACCAAGCACCATCTTTACCATCGCGGGGGCGACTGAAGCTGCGGCTGCTGCTGGAAGCCTAAAAATAACTGCGGGGGCAGGAGGAGGAGGAAAGGGAACTGCGGCGGGATCCCGGCAGCGCCGTCTTCCTTTAACCCTCCCGCCACGGCCTTGGCCGTGCTGGCCATGGCACACCCGGCCTTCGGTGCCAGCACACGGCGAGGGCACCTTGGGAGCCTTGGAGTTGCTGGTTGGCGGATGATGGTGACGAACGACGGTCACCATGCGGTGTCTGATGGCTGGGCCAGAGTCCCCGTCCCGGCTCCTTGTGGGGTTTAGTGTGGTGTTGACGGGTGCGAGATGAGCCCCTCGCTATGGTGTCTGCACCCTGCTCTTGACAGTGGAGAGTGGTGGATGCAGGGGTAGGAGGGGCATGGGTGATCCCCGCTGTGCCGTGGCGGGATGCCGGCTGGCGCGGCCGAGACGCAAGGAGCGCTGGCACTCGCCGCCGCCCGCCGCGCTCCCACATAATGGCTCTTTGTGCCGCCGTTCTCCGGCCCCTGGGATTACTCACCAAAATAGCAGCCGCCAGTGACGTGGGGCTGGGCAGCCAGGGGGTGGTGTGTGGGGGAGTGTTCCCTGCAGCACCCCCTCCACCCTCAGCTGGGGTCCCCTCTGCTGAGGGGGGCCCCATGGAGTTACTCATAGAGACCCCCCCTGTGCTTTCCTCTTCCTCTGTGGGCCCTTCCAAGTTGGGCATCTCCATAGTGACTCTGTGCTGGGGTGTCCCATGTGCCCCCGCGCATCACCCCTCTATTGGGGTTCCTCCTGTGACCCCTCCCAATTCGGGAATTCCTGTATTGACCCTGTGCTGGGGTTCCCCATGTGCATCTCCCCACCGTCCCCCCTCCATTAAGATTCCTGCTATGGAGACCCCACTGTGACCTCTTGTGACTGCCCCCCAACCTGGGGTTCTCTGTTAAACCTCCCCACCCCCAGTCTTACCATCTGGGGGTCCCCATCTGGAGCCTCCTGACTCCTATGATGACCACCCCCAGGACTTCTTTGAGTTGTGGAACTCCCCAGACCCCTCAGTGGCAGATTTCCCACATGAACCCTCTCACCCCAACCCCCTAGAAGGATCGTATTCATGCCCCCCCAGTTGGGGGGTTCCCCATGGCCCCGCGTGACGCCTAACTGGGCATTGTGGCACCCAGAGGCAGCCCTGATGGCACCAGGGGACCTCACACTGTGGGGAGCAGGGTAGTACTGGGGGAGCTGGCATTGTAGGGAGTGGGGTGGCACAGGGGGACCCAGCACAATGGGGTGGCACCAGAGGCCCCGGAACTATGGGGAGTGGGGTGGCACTGGGGGACCTGGCACTGTTGAGAACAAGGTGTCACTGGGGGATTCGGCACCATGGGGAACAGTGTGGCACCAGGGGACCTGGAACTGTGGGGAGCAAGGTGGCAGTGAGGGACCTAGCACTCCAAGGCATGGCCCCCAGTTTGGGGTCACAGCATGGTGACAGGGGGCCACTGCCTTGTCCCAGTCTCCCAGCCCCATGATAGGGTGCTACTGGAGCAGGGGAGCCCACAGCTGAGCTAGCAGGTGGCCCTGGCATGGTGACAGCCGCTACGGTGACCTCCACAAGCGCTGTGGCCAGTGGCCAGCCTGGGAGCCACCGCTGGCACTGGAGGATGGGGAACACTCCGAGGGTCTGGCCATAGCCCAGCTCTTGGAGTCTCCTGGCCAGCGAGGGGATGCCCGGTGGGGTCTCTGTCCTGTACCCCTCACCCGTTGACGTCGGCACCTCGTCTCTCAGCACTGCCCGTCACCCCTGCCCCGGGATTGTGTCCCTGGTTCCTGTGAGCTGCCATTGGGAAATAAATTGTTTCCTGCCTGCTCCTGCCTGCGGTGTGGGCAGGGGACACCCGCTCCGACACAGTGACGGGCAGCGGGGCTGATACTGTGGTGTGGCGTGGGGCAGGACATGGGGACACGGGGGTGTCCACCATGGGGAGCAAGCGAGGGGTCACTCTGTGACCCCTGGCAGCACCCATGTGGGGCACCCAGTACCCATCTGGGACCTGCAGGACATTTCTAGGACCCACGGCGCCTGTCTGAGACCTCCAGCACCTTACTAGAATCCCCAGCATCCATCTAGGAGCCCAGGAACCCATCCAGGACCCCCTGGAACCCGTCTGCCCCCCCCCAGGACCTATTCCACAGGCATTTTCCAGTGCGAGTTGGACAGAGACCTGGCAGCCCATTGCCCACCACAGGCCAACGGTGGCCCCCAGACCTGCTCCTCCTGACGGCTTCTCCTGCCCACAGGTTCCAGAAGCATGTCCACACCTACCGCATCCTGCCCGATGACGAGGACTTCCTGGCTGTGCAGGTGTGCCCTGCCACCCCCACCAAGGACATGGGGCACCCCCTGGAGCAGGGACACCCTTGGCAGGGTCCTGGCATGGGCTGTGGGAACACAGGGTGCTAGGACCCCCTGAATGCTCACCTGGCTCCCTCTGGGGGTGCTGGGTGGGCACAGCGCCCCATTTACTGCCCTTCGCCCCCCACGTGTGCCAGGGTGGGGGGCTCCTGGGAGTTGGGTGCGGGGAGTGGGGCTCAGCTTCAGCACAGTGCCATCAGTGTGCCCAACTCGGCTTCAACCCTGTGCCACAAGTGTCCCCAGCTCTCTGGCACAACCTCAGCACCATGCCACGAGTGTGCCGGGCTCTCCAGCACAGCCAGACAGCTTGGAAGGGCTCAGCGTTGGCACAGTGTCACCAGTGTGCCCAGCTCTCCGGCATGCCTGGATGGCTTAGAAAAGCTCAGCCTTGGCACAGTGCCACAAGTGTGGCCGGCTTTCCGGCAGAGCTGAGCAGCTCAGCACGGCTTGGCCTCAGCCCTGTGCCACCAGCGTGCCCAGTTTGCTGGTACAGCCGGATGGTTCAGCGGGGCTCAGTGTTTGCATTGTGCCGTGAGCGTACCTGGCTCTGCGGCATGACCTTGACCCTCTTCCACCGGCGTGCCCGGCTCCCCGGCATGGCCGGGCGGCTCGGCCGTGCCCATCTTGGCCGACTGCCGCCGCCGCTGGGTATTTTTAGAGCAACAGAACCCGCTTTGTGCCGGCCAGGCGGGCAGGAAAAAGCCGCCTCCAAGAGGGAGGAAGCTGAGGGATGGCTGCTGCCCGCTGCCAGCACCCTGCCAGCCCCACTGATGGGCACCCATGGGGGAGCCCCCCCACCCTGCATGAGGGTCCTTGAATGGTGGGGTCCCTGTGTGAGGAGATCCCTGCATGAGGAGATCCCTGAGTAGGGAGACCCCTGTGTGATGGGGGTTGCTATATGGAAGGGAAATCCTGCACGGGTTGGGAGGTCTGGGTGACCCTACTGGTAGGTGCTGAGGATCCTCATGTCCCCGCAGACGTCGCAAGGGGTGCAGGTGAGACGCTTCAAGACTCTGAGCGACCTGATCGCCCTGTACCTGCAGCCCAACCAGGGCTTGGTCTGCACCCTCCTCTTCCCCGTCGAGAGAGACAAGGACAAGGACAACACCGAGGACAGAGACTATTCGGGTACGGTGGGGTCACCCGGGTGGAGTCCCGGGACCCCAAGTCCCCATGAAGGGCTGTGACCGACCCCCTGGCATCACCCTATTGCAGATGGAGAGGATGAAAAGCCGCCGTTGCCACCCCGCTCTGGCTCCACCAGCTTCTCCGGCACCTCGGCAGGGCTCAGCCCCACCAACTTGGGATCAACTGTGCCAGATGGGACAGCAGAGAGGTGAGGGGCTGTCCCCCTGCCCGTCCCCCTTCCCATTCCCTGCCAGTTCCTCACTGGATCCCCCCACCCTGCAGCACCAATGGGCTGAGCAGCATCTCCCACGAGTACCTGAAGGGCAGCTACACCCTGGACCTGGAGGCGGTCAAGGGAGGGGCTAGCAGCCTCCCTCACCTCAACAAGACCCTCGTCACCTCCTGCAAACGGCTGCACAGGTAGGTGCTGGGCGCTGGGATGGATAGACGGGTGGATGGACAACAGACGGACAACCACCCACTGAGTCTGCTCCTCTCACCCTCCTCAGCGAGGTGGACAAGGTGCTGGCGGGGCTGGAGATCCTCTCCAAGGTGTTTGACCAGCAGAGCTCCCCCATGGTCTCCAAGATCCTGCAGCAGGTGAGGGGGGCACAGTAGTGCAGCCCTCCCTATCCCACCACCCCAACCCCTCACCCTGGGGCTTGTGCCTGTGGACCAGCCACATGGGTCTGACATGGATCGGGGGGTCTCATTCTGCCATCCCTCTTGGTTGTCCTGTCCTTCTGGGAGACTGTGATGGATGAGGTGATTTCATCATGCCCCATCTCATGGTGCTGGAGGGGATCCTGCTCTTCTGGGGGGCTAGAATGGATCTAGAGTCCTATCCTGCCTCAACTCATGGTGCTGAAGGGTCTTGCCCTTCTAGTGGTGTGGGTTAGATCTAGGCTTCCCATCCTGCCCTGTCTTATGGTCCTGGTTGGATCCTGCCTCTGTAGATCCCATCTTGCCCCTTGAGGGTCTGGGGGGGTCCCATCTTGCCCATCCAGAGTGCTGGAATGGATCCAGGGGTCCCATCCTGCTCCATCCCATAGTGCCGGTGGTCCTGCCCCTCTAGGGATCAGAGATGAATCTGGGGCCCCATCCTACCCCATTCCACAGTGCTGGGGGAGTCCTGTCCTTCTGGGAAGTGGTGATGGATCCAGGGGTCTGATCCTGCCCTGTCCAACAGAGCAGGAAGGGAGGATCCTTCCCTTCTGGGGGACTGGGATGGATTGGGGATCCCATCCTGCCCCATCTCATGGTGCTGCTTGAGTCCTGCCCCTGCAGGGAGCAGGAATGGATCCAACAATCCCATCCTGCCCCACCTCATGGTGCCAGAGGAGTCTTGCCCTTTTGGGAGTGAAGAGAGTCTGGGGTGAATCCGAGGGTCCTATCCTGCCCATGTGGGTTCTGGGGTGAATTTGAGGGTCCCATCCTGCCCCTGTGGGGTCTGGGGTGGATCAGGGTTCCCGTGCTGGCACGGTGACGTGCAGTGCTGGGGTGCCAGGCGGCAGGGCAGAGCGGGGAGCAGGAGCTGGAGAGCCTGGTGCTGAAGCTCTCCGTGCTCAAGGATTTCCTCTCCAGCATCGAGAAGAAGGTAAGACAGAGGGGAGGGGGAGGTCCTGCTATGAGGGGGTCTGCACTGGGTCCTGTGACCAGGGCATGATCCAGATGCTGTTGGGACCAAAATGAGCTGTCTGGGTGGCACCAAGGGGACTCTGTGCTGGGGTGCTGGGTGGTGGGGCTAGAGTTCTAGTGGAGCTGGATGGACTGGGGGGGCTGTTGGAACTAGGGGGCTTGACGAAGCTGGGGGCACTGATGGAGCTGGGAGGACAAGGGAGCTGGTAGAGTTGAGGGGGCTGGGGGCACTGTGAGGGCTGGTGGAGCTGGAGGGACTTGTGGAGCTGGGGTGTCTGGTGGGGCTGGTGGAGCTGGGAGGGTTGATGGTACTGGGGAGACTGGTGGAACTGGGGAGCTGGGGGGCTGTTGGGACTGGGGGCGCTGGTGGAACTTGGAGTCTAATAGAGCTGGGGGAGCTGGGGTAGCTGGTGCGGCTGGGTGGACGGGCGGGGGGGACTAGTGGGCACAGTGCCTGTTGCTCAGCTGACGGTGACGATGATGGCTGTGGCAGGCACTGAAGGCCCTACAGGAGATGAGCTCGTCCACCCCCCCCGCACCTCCCCAGCCCCTCTCCCGCAAGGCGAAGAGCATCCCTGTGCAGACCTTTGAGGTGGGTCCCAGACCCCATCCCTCACCCATGGCACAAGGGGCACCTTGGGGCAGGGAGCGGGGAGGAGGAGGAGGGGGCTAGTGTACAGTGAACGCACCCAGTGTCACACCGAGGCGGGGCTGGAGGCCAGGGAGCTGGGGACGTCCCCCCGTCCCCACCCGTCCCCAGCACCCCTGGGCCCACGGCAGGTGAAGCTGGACGTCACCCTGGGTGACCTGACCAAGATCGGTAAGTCCCAGAAGTACACGCTGAGCGTGGACGTGGATGGGGGGAAGCTGGTGGTGCTGAAGAAGCAGAAGGATTCCCAGGAGGACTGGAACACTTTCACCCACGACAAGAGTGAGTGCAGGGAGGGGAGGGGACATAGCGGGGGTTGGGTGTGGGGATCCCTGAACCCCAAGCTGGAGGCTGGGGCTGACTTGGCACTGGAGTGTCCCTATGGGAGGTGGGAGCAGTTGGTTGACCCTCATCCTGAGTGTCCCTCCACTGTGGGTGTCCCCTGGGTTGGGTGGGTGGTAATGGCAGGGCAGGGGACCATAATTCCCAGCACTGTCACCCAGAGCTCTCCTCACTCTCTCCTAGTCCGGCAGCTGATCAAGTCGCAGCGGGTGCAGAACAAACTGGGCATCGTTTTTGAGAAGGAAAAGGATAAGACGCAGCGGAAGGATTTTGTTTTCGTCAGTGCCCGGGTGGGTCACGCGCTGCCGGGATTGGGTGGCCCTCGGAATTTTGGAGGTGGGGTGGGGAGTGTGGGATTGAAGCCCTGCTCCCCCATGGGAGTCAGGGCTGCGTGACTGAGGGATGGCTCCAGGCACTCTAATATGGCCCCAGTGCAGCTCCAGAGACCCACAGTATGGCCCCACGGGTGCCCTAAGGCTCTTTGCTCCGGTATGGCCTCTGGGACCCGAAAAAAAACTCCGGGAACCCCAGGATGGCCCCATGGGATCCCTGTACTCCAGTATGGCCCCATAAGCTCCCTGCATCCCCGTACAGCTCCCAGGGACCCCAGTATCACATCGTAGGCTCTCTGTACCTCAGTGCAGCTCCCAAGGATCTAAATATAGGCCCATGGGACCCCAATACGGTCTCCTGCACCCCAATATGGCCCTATAGAATCTCCATGGACCCCAATACAGCCAAGATGGGCCATGAGTGGCCATCGGTGGCCATGGGTGGCTGTGAGTGGCCATGGTAGGCCATGAATGGCCATGGGCGGCTGTAGGGGCCCCCTACTCACCACCTCCCTCCCACCGCCCCCAGAAGCGGGAGGCCTTCTGCCAGCTCCTGCAGCTGATGAAGAACAAGCATTCTCACCAGGATGAGCCTGACATGATCTCCATCTTCATCGGCACCTGGAACATGGGTGAGCAGGGTCTGGGGGAGGGTCCCACTAGAGTGGGAATCAAGCTTCTGAGGTGCATGTGTCGTCCTTCCTATCCCCTTGACCATCCTGCCCCATCCCCTTGTCTCAGGCAGCGTACCCCCCCCCAAGAACATCACGTCATGGTTCACCTCCAAGGGCTTGGGGAAGACGCTGGATGAGGTAACGGTGGCCATCCCCCACGATATCTACGTCTTTGGCACCCAGGAGAACTCCCTGGGTGACAAGGAGTGGGTGGACTTCCTGCGCACCGTCCTCAAGGACTTCACCGAAGTCGAGTACCGCCCGGTAGGAACTGGGCGGGGACCTGGACGTCTTGGGGTGCAGATACCAGGGGGTGGTGGTGGGTAAGGTCCTGGAGGTCCTGGGATGCAAATAGTGGTGGAGATAGGAGAGGTCCTAGAGATCCTGGGTGCAGACACCAGTGGGTGGTATAGATGGGTGACACTGGGGAGGCTGTGGGTGCTGGGGCTCTGCCGCCACCGCGTGTTTTGAGGGTGGTCTCATGATCTTAGAGTGGCTGTGGGTGCTAGTGGTGGTGGGTTTCCATGAGGAACATGGAAGGAAGGAGCAACAAGCCACCCCCAGTATATGCTCCTGAGGGGCACCCATGGCCTGGGGGTGGGTCGTTGGAGAGGATAGGGCCCTGCAGCTCATTGGCAGAATTTGGGGGAGGGAGTCCTCATGACGGTGGCCTGCAGGTGGCCATGCAGTCGCTGTGGAACATCAAGGTGGTGGTGCTGGTGAAGCCGGAGCACGAGAACCGCATCAGCCACGTTAGCACCTCCAGCGTCAAGACCGGGATCGCCAACACCCTAGGTAGGGGCCAGAGACGCACACACCCGCAGGTGGCCGTGGGCTGAGGGGACAGGGGCACATATGGAGGGGTCTGGAGGTGTCTGCGTTGCACAGGGAGAGAGCCTAGGGTTGTGTGCATTGGACGAGAGGGGTCCTGAAGTGCGTATGTTGCATGAGAAAGGGTCCTATCACGTGTCGTGCACGAGGAGGAGTCTCTGTGTTACATGCATTGCACAAGGAGGGGCTCTGGAGCACGTGCGTTGCATCAGGAAGGGTCCAGACAGGTGCATGTTGCACAGTGAGGGGTCCCATAACACGTGTGTTGCACGAGGAGCGGTCCCATCACGTGCGTGTTGCACAAGAATGTGTCCCGTCATGTGTGCCTTGCACGAGGAGGGGTCTGCATGTGCCTGTTTTGCAAAGGAAGGGGGCCCAGAGCTCGTGCGCTGCACAAGGAGGGGTCCATGCACGTGTGCGTTGCACGAGGAAGGGTCCCAGAGCACACATGTTGCACCAGGAGGGGGCTGGGTGTACGTGTGTTGCACAGGGAGGGGTCTGTGTGTGTGTGTGTGTGTGTGCGTGTTCACTGCGCGAGGAGGGGTCTGGATCCGCGTATGTTGGACGAGGAGGGATCCGAGTGAGCGTGCGTTGCACGAGGAGGGAGCCAGCTGTGCGCCGGGAGCCTTGGTGGGGCCCGTGCGTGGTCCCCAGCACCCAGGCACACCCCGAGGTGAACAGCAGCCTGCCGGTGCCAGAGCCTGATCCCATCCCCGTGTCCTGGTGTCCCCGCAGGGAACAAGGGAGCCGTGGGTGTCTCCTTCATGTTCAATGGCACCTCCTTTGGCTTCGTCAACTGCCACCTCACTTCCGGCAACGAGAAGACAGCCCGGTGAGCACCCGCACGCTGTGATGGGCCTCGTCGTGTCCTTGGGTTGTGCCGCATCCCCTTGTCACCCACCACACCTCCATGTGTCCCCTCCCTGGGCAGGAGGAATCAGAACTACCTGGACATCCTGCGCCTGCTGTCTCTGGGGGACAAGCAGCTGAGCTCCTTTGACATCTCCCTCCGCTTCACCCACCTCTTCTGGTTCGGGGACCTCAATTACCGCCTGGACATGGACATCCAGGTCTGGGGAAGGGTGGCACAGGGTGAAGGGGGGATTGTCCATGTGTGCCTCCATCCCTGTACCAGCCCCCGTGTCCCACAGGAGATCCTCAACTACATCAGCCGCAAGGAGCTGGAGCCACTGCTGAAGGTGGATCAGCTCAACTTGGAGAAGGAGAAACACAAGGTCTTCCTGCGCTTTGGTGAGGGTCTAGAGAGTATGGGGGGGTGTAGCCCCCAATGCCAAGCCTGTCCTGATACCCCGCCCAATCCGTACAGGTGAGGAGGAGATCACCTTCCCTCCAACATATCGCTACGAGAGGGGCTCCCGGGACACCTACGTCTGGCACAAGCAGAAGCCCACAGGGGTAGGTGCTGGGGTGGGGGGTGGAGGAGTCAGGCTGAGCAGTTGAAACCTCCAACCTGACCCCTCCCCCCACCTCCCTATCCCCTGCTAGGTCCGCACCAACGTGCCATCATGGTGTGACCGCATCCTCTGGAAGTCCTACCCTGAGACTCATGTCAACTGCAATGCCTACGGTGAGCTGCATGTTGGCCCCCCGCCCCCCCAAGGGACACCGCTGTCCCTGTCCCCCTGTCTCCCCCAATCCCAGGGACACTCCCTCCACCATCTTCCCCATCCCATCTGGTCACAGGATGCACGGACGACATTGTCACCAGCGACCACTCACCTGTCTTCGGCTCCTTCGAAGTAGGGGTGACATCCCAGTTTGTCTCCAAAAAAGGTGCCTGTGCCCATGGGAACATCCCGCTCCCCCTTTTTGTATGTCCCACTTCTCCCTCGAGAGTTATGGGGGAAGGTTCAAGGACTGGGGGGGGTCCTAACTCTTCACCTCTCCCTGGAGGGATCTCCAAGTCCTCCGAGCAGGCATACATTGAGTTCGAGAGCATCGAGGCCATCGTGAAGACGGCCAGTCGCACCAAGTTCTTCATCGAGTTCTACTCCACCTGCCTCGAAGGTGAGAACTGGGAGCGGCTGTCCCAGGGGGGCTCAGTGGAGTCCTGAGGAGCTTTATGGGGTCCTGGAGTAGGGTCCTGAAGCGCTTGGTGAGTTCTGGGGGTCTTGGTGGAGTCTTGAGGGGCTCAGTGGAGTCCTGTGTGGGGGCTTGGTGGGGTCCTGGGAGGCTTGATGGAGTACTGGGGTGGGGTCCCAAGGTGTTTGGTGGGGTCCTGAGGGTCAAATGGAGTCCTGGGGGGCTTGGCAGAATCCTGGGGATCTTGCTGGGGTCCCAGGGGTCTCATCAAGATCCCAGAGAGTTTGATGGGGTCCTGGGGAGCTTGGTAGGGTTCTGGGGGGCTCACAGATTTCTGCGGGGCTCAGTAGGATCCAGGGAGCCTTGGCAGGATCCTGGGGGGCTCAGATTCCAGTGACGGGGGCTATACTGTGTGTCCCCCAACCCTGCAGAGTTCAAGAAGAGCTTTGAGAATGACAGCCAGAGCAGTGACAACATCAACTTCCTCAAGGTGCAGTGGTCATCCCGGCAGCTGCCCACGGTGAGGAGGGGCCAGAGGGTGGGCAGGGCTGCGGGGGAAGTCTACAGGCTCCCCCTTAACACCACCTTCTCATCCTCTTGCCCACAGCTCAAGCCTATCCTCTCGGAGATCGAGTACCTGCAGGACCAGCACCTCCTGCTCACTGTCAAATCCCTCGATGGCTACGAGTCCTACGGTGGGTGCTACCTTTTCAGGGGGGATTCCCTTGGGTCTACAGACCCCCCCTGACCCCTTCCCCACCCATTACCACCCCCAGGGGAGTGCGTCATCGCCCTCAAGTCGATGATCGGCAGCACGGCGCAGCAGTTCCTCACCTTTCTGTCGCACCGCGGCGAGGAGACTGGCAACATCCGCGGCTCCATGAAGGTCCGAGTGCCTGCCGAGCGCCTGGGCACCCGCGAGAGGCTCTACGGTGAGGGACCAGCCCCTTCCACACCATTACTGGGACTGGTATGGCCAGTCTAGAGGGTCCCAGATCGTGCTGGGAGTATATTGGGACCAGAATAGCCAGCCTTGATCTCAGATTATGCTGGGACCAGGATGGCCAGTGTGGAAGGTCCCAGACCATGTCAGCACCAGTAGGGCCAGCCTGGAGGATGCGACCCTCCCAGCTGAGCGTCCATTCTCCCCGCAGAGTGGATCAGCATCGATAAGGATGAGACAGCGGCTGGCAAAGGGAAGGTGCCGCTGGGTGCCAGGGCCAACCAGGACTACGCCAAGTACGGGGGCTGGGGCTTGGTGGGGACAGAGGGGCACCAGTAGCCTCTGGGTGGGGAGGCTGGGAAGGACTGGGAGACCTGGGGAGGGTTGGGAGCCCCAGCCTAGGAGGCTGAGCCCCATCCCAGAGGGCTTAGCCCTATTCTGGGGGTCTGAAACCCATCTCGGGGGGCTGAGCACTGTTCACGGTGGGGTCTGATCCCCATCCTGGGGTTCTAAGCCTCATCCTAGAGGGTCTGAACCCCATCCTGGGGATCGCAAGCTCCATGGGGCACACAACACCTCTTGTCACCCAGGTCGTCGGGACGGAAGCCTACTGGTACCGAGCCCCCAGCTGCCGCTGCCGCCTCCATCCCCTCAGCAAAGCTTCTGGAGGAGCCTGAGAAGCTCAGTGCCGCGCCAGCCCCCCGGCCCCCAGCCCCACACCGCGGCACCAGCAGGGATGAAGCCACCTCGAGCCGGTGAGTGGGCGACGGGCAGGGTTGGAGGTGGGGCTGGTGACGATGGCACCCAAGGGTGCCACGCTTATCCCTTGGTGCTCGCAGCTCCAAGGTGGAAGCACCGGCAGAAGTGCCACTGAAGAACAGCTTCAACAACCCGGCGTACTACGTGCTGGAGGGGGTCCCACACCAGCTCCTGGCACCTGGTGACCCCGGCAAACCCCCGGCACCCAAGGTCAAGGTGCAAGTGACGATACCTGAGCGACGTCGGCACCCTTCAAATGGCCGGGCACCGGCGTGCCGCGGCGAGGAGAGCTCCTCGGACGAGGAGACCGGCACCCTCAACCTCCCGCCGCCCGATTTCCCTCCGCCCCCGCTACCCCGCGAGCTGGAGGGGCCCCCCAACCCCTTCCCTGGTAGCTCCAAGGAGGTGCCACCAGCGCCCGCCGGGCGTGAGGAGCCCAAACCACGGCCGGCCTTTGGCGAGTCTCCCCCGCCCAAGCTGCAGCCCCGGCCCCCACCCTCTGCCGGGGCTGGGTTTGGGCTGGAGGGTCCTGGTGGGACCCCAGTTACTGGGGGGTTACCTGGTCCTGCTGGGGGACTCCTGGTGGCCAGTGGGCTGCTGGACGACCGCTCTTGCTCGGTGCTTCAGATGGCCAAGACATTGAGTGAGGTGGACTACGCTGGTGGGAAGGGGAGGGCCCCCCCTCCCCAGCCGCTGTTGGCTAAAGGGGGGCGGTTGGAGCTGCCCCCTCGTTGCCTGCACTCCGATTACGGCCACCCCATCTCTTTTCCCCCGCATTCCATCCGGGAGAGCATCCAGGAGGACCTGGCGGAGGAGGTGGGTGTTGGTTTGTTGGGCAGGGAGGGGTCAGGGTGCTGGGACCCCTGAAGTGTGCTGGGGGGTGGGGGAGGGCGTTAGGTGTGTGGTGATACTTTGGGGTGTGTTGGGACTGTGAGGCCAAGCTGGGGGTTGCTGAGGGGCACAAAGTGCAGCCAGAAAGGGCAGAGGCTGCACGCCCTTCTGTGCTCAACCCCACACTTCTGGGGCCAGGGGATGCAGAGGGGTCCCATCCTGGGCATTACATCTTTGGGGTTCCATGCTGAGGGTCTCATCATGGGGGCTCCAACATGACGGTCTCATCCTGAGCAGGGATGTCTCATCCTGAGGATTCCATACTGAAGGTCTCATCCTGAGAGTCTCATCCTGGGGGGGTCCATCCTGGCAATTCTGTGCTGAGGGTTCCATCCTGGGGGTTCCATCCTGGAGGTCCCATCCTAGGGGTCTCATCCTGGGTGTCTGACCCATCCTGAGGGCCTTGTTCTGGGGGTCACATCCTGGGGTTCTCATTCTCAGGGGTCCTATACTAGAGGTCCCATCCTGAGCATCCTATCCTGAGCGTTCCATCCTGGGTGTCTGTCCCATCCTCTGGGTCACTTCCTAGGTGTCCCATCTTGGGGATCCCATCCTGAGGGTCCTATCCTGGCGGGTGCCTCAGCAGGGGTCCCATGCCGGGGTTGTGGTGTGGGAGTGGGTGCCACGAGGCTGACAGTGTGGGTGCTGGCGCACAGGCGCTGTGCCAGGCTGGCCGGGCTGTGGGTGCTGTGCCTGGCGTGGGCGAGTGGCTGCGGGCGCTGGGGCTGGAGCGGTACGAGGAGGGGCTGGTGCGCAACGGCTGGGACGACCTGGAGTTCCTCAGGTGAGCAGCGCCACGGGACCACCCCCTCACTCCCCTCCTTGCCTGCCCCGCTGGGTTCACATTCTCCCCGTGGGGTCACAGTAGTGCCTGGGTGGGGGCACTATGCTATGTGGAGACCCCCATAAGGTGCTGATCTGGGGGGGGGTCACTGTTGCCCCTGGGGATTCTGCAGTTTGGGGGGGCTGTCTTGGCTGCCCCTGGGACTCCTGGCTGCTCTTGATGGATTCCCCGCTGCCCTGGGAGGGGTCCTTGCTACTCTCAGGAGTCCCCACTGCCCCCAGGGGGTCCCTGCTGCTCTTCAGTGTCCCTCCTGCCCCCTCCACCCCAGGGTCCCCACTGCCCCTAACTAGCCCCACAGCGGGCTTCTGGGTGGGCATCCAGCAACCCAAACAGGGGGCTCCTGCACCCACCAAGAAGGTGCCCCTCCGAGACTGGGGTACTTCCCGACGGTGCTTAGCCCCACTCTTGTGCCCCTTCCTTCCCAGCGACATCACGGAGGAGGACCTGGAGGAGGCCGGAGTCATGGAGCCCGGCCACAAGCGCGTTCTCCTGGAGAGCCTTCAGCTCCGCAAGTAGCCACGGCCTGGCAGCCGAGCATCCTGCAGCCGATGGCTGAGCATCTCAGATCCCACAACCGCACATCTTGGATCCCATGGCCACACATCCCGGATCCTGTGGCTGCACATCCTAGATCGCACAGCCACACATCCTGGATCCCGTGGCTGCACAATCTGGATCCCTTTGCCTCACATCCTAGAATCTGTGGCTGCACGTCCTGAATTCCCCCATCTACACATCCCACAGATGCACGCCCTGGATCCCGTGGCTGCACCTCCCGGCACCTGCATCCGCACATCCCACCAACCTCACCAGCAGCCGGCGGGAGCAGCAGGGACCCCCTGTGGTTGCCCACACCCTGGGTGCTGGGTTAACGGGGCGGGAGGGCGCAGATTTGAGGGGGAGCAGGGGGGGTCCTGGTCAGTACAATTTCAGGGGAGGAGGTTCCCACTGCTGGGGCCGCCCCTCATTTAAGTTATTTATTTATTGAGAGAAGGGATGAGTAGGGGGAGGCTTTTGGGGTGAACTCTGGGGAACTCTGGCTCTCACTGAGGCCCCTTGCAGCCAGGGAGAAGAAAGAGGAATAAGAGAAGAAGGAAGAGGAGGAGGAGAAACAGGTTCTGAGCAGTCATGTCTCAACCCAAGTGCCTTGATGGCTGGCCAGCACTGAGCTGGGTTGTGGGGTGGGATGGGGTGGGAATGGGATGGGTGGGCT
>VWZK01004970.1:114505-167570 GCA_013396935.1 Baryphthengus martii
GGCCAAGGTAGAGGCTTCATCCCTTTTCAGAGACACCGGGGGGGCGCGGGGAGGATTTGGGGGGGATTTGGGGACATTTTCAAGACAAACACTTTCACTAAAGAGGATTTAAAAGTCTAATTACAGCCAGTTAAGGGCTTTGTGGCCCTGGCCCAGGGAGGAGGGGGCTCGTTGCTCCCCCTCTAATGTAGGGTGAAGTTGGTGGGGGGAGGGAAGGTGGGATCCTGCCCTGGTCCTGTGGGATCAACTCGATCCATGGGGCTCGGCCCTGCTCAGGATCAGAGATGGGGTTGAGGGTATGGGGACTCGGCCCCGGCCCCCGCTGGCCTTGGGGGTGCCCGGGGGCTGTCCTACCCGACATACTGCTCCATGTCCTGCCTCACACCCTGAACCACGTCCTTATCCATGTCCTGTCTCATCTCCTGCCCCTTCTCCTTCCCCTTTTACTGTTTCCTGCCCCATGTCCCGTCTCATCTCCTGCCCTCTGTTCTGCCCCATCTGCTCCCCCACATACTGCCCTGTGTGCTACTCCATCTCCTGACCCATTTACCGCCCTGTGCCCTGTCCCACCTCCCGCCCCACGTCCTGTCCTCTGTCCTGCGCCACATACTGTCCCATGTGCTACCTCATCTCCTGCCCCATGTCCTGCCCCATGTACTGCCTCATGTCCTGCCCCATATCCTATCCCATGTCCTGTCCTCTGTCTTGCCCTGTTTACTGCCCCATCTCCTGCCCTGTGTCCTGTTCCATTTCATGTCCCGCCCCATCTCCTGCCCTATCTCGTGCCTCATCTCCTGCCCTCTATCCTGCCTCATTTACTGTCCCATGCGCTACTGCAACTCCTGCCCCGTGTCCTGCCCCATGTCTTCTCCTGAATCCTGCTCTGTGCCCTGTCCCAAGTCCTGCCCCATGTCCCGCGGAGCAGAGCCAATATCTCCCACTCCCTGCCAGAGCCCCCCAGCCCATCTCCGAGAACAGCTCTCACTGGCTGAGTGCCCCTAATTCCACCTGGGTGGGCCAAGGTCCGTGTCCCGTCCCTCTCATTGGACCCTGGGGAATTGCGGTGGATGCAGGCAGGGGCTGGTGGGTGCTCCCCACCCGCACCCACCCCAGCTGCTGGGCCGAGCGGGCAGGTTGCTAAACAAGTTAATTAGATCACGGAGCTGGAGGCTGGCGGCGGAGCGAGAGCCCCGACTGTCAGGCTGCTGGAGTTGTGAAAAAGTTAATTCAATTAAGTTTTCCCTCTAAACTAATTAGGCTGCAATCTGCCACGCAAGGAGCTGCTGCTATTGCTACCCAGAGCCAGGGGCAGAACGGGAGGGGGGAAGCGAGGAGGATGAGAGGGATGAAGGGGAAGAGGAGGGGGACAAAGGTGAGGGGAGCAGGATGGGGAGAGAACTAGGGCACCCCATCCATGATCGGCCAGGGTTGGGTGGGGGGACAGCACCAGGGAGACCCTCTCTGTGTCCCTGCAGCTCCCATGGGTGCTGGGGTGCAAATATGGGTGATTGATAGCTACTGGTTTTGGTGGTTGAAGGGAGATGTGTGCTGGCAGCAGGGGCACCCAATTGTCCCCCAGCATTCCTCGATGGGGTGCATGTGCAGGATGACCCCCACTGAAATGGCTGGCAATGGCAGTGGAGAGGGCTGAACATGGTGGAGGAGCCAGGGACAGGGACTCAAATCCCTCCATCCTTGAGGAGATGGGGGCAGGGACCCCCAGTTCCTCCATCCTCTAGGAGCTGGAAACAGTGAACTCCATCCCTCCATCCTCCAGGAACTGAGGACGGGAAACCACATCCCTCCATCTTTGAGGAGCTGGGTGCAGGCAACCCCATCCCTCAATCCTTGAGGAGCTGGGGACAGGAAGCCCACATCCCTCCATCCTCCAGGACCTGGGGCAAAGACCTCCTATCCTGCCATCCTCCAGGAACTGGGGACAGGGGCTCCCTGTCTCTTCATCCTCCAGGCTCTGGGGGCTGTTGGTGACACGAGGGCTGTGTCCACGTGCCCAGGTGGGTGGAGGCCCCTCTAGACCCCTTCTGACAGGACCCCTTTGGGCTCATCCCAGGTCCCCTGCACAGCTCAAGTCCCAGCTTTGTCAGGGTCGTTGACCTGGTGCCCCACAACACATCCGATGACAGCACTCATAGTATCATCCTATGCCCTGCCTAGGCTGCATCACCCCACAGGGACCCCCATTGCTGTGTTGTGCACCACCGGTGGGTCCCGGCCCCTATGCCACTGGATCAGCTGGTCCCCACCGTGCAGGACCCAACGGTACCCGAGGCCTCGGCCGCTGCTGCTGCTTTGTTCCCAGTGACAAAGCCCCGAGCTGGGGCTGCATCGAGGCCCCTCCACTCGATGCCTGCCCCTAATCGAATTAGGAGCCCGGCACGGGGCTGAGGGCTGGCGGTAATTGAATTTCCCCCGTCACAGCCTGATGTTTCTCCCCTCCGGATCCTGCCTCCCGTTTATTGTTCCCGGCCCGGCTGCGGTGGCACATTTATTTGATCTGTCAGAGGGAGCCCTTTCACCCGCCGCTGTTTGCTCAGAGGACGCTGGTGAGGCGCCCCCGGCACCGTTAAAAACAAATAAAACCATCGCGGGGGGAGGGCCCCATGTGCCCCCAGAATGCTACCCTGGCTGGGACACTACTGCTAACTTGGGCGGCTGGCACGGCACGGCATGGTGTGGTATGGCATGGCATGACCTGGCATGGCGTGGTATGGTGTGACACGGCATGGTAAAGCACGGCAGAGACTGGCAGAGTGTGAAACAGACTGGCATGGCGCAGTGGAGCATGGCACAGCATGGAACATGTCCAGAGAAGGGTCCAGAGCACAAGTGTTGTGAAGAGCGGCTGAGGGACCTGGGCTTGTTCAGCCTGGAGAAAAGGAGGCTCAGGGGAGACCTTCCTGCTCCCAACAACTCCCTGCAAGGAGGCTGGAGCCAGGTGGGGGTCGGTCTCTTCTCCCAAGGAACAAGAGGACACCATCTCCTTTCACGGTATCCACTGCTGAGAGAGGAGTTCTGCATGAGGTACATTCTTTGATAGGATAAGAGGAATCGGCCTCAAGTTGCACCAGGGGAGGTTCAGTTTGGACATGAGGAACAAATTCTTCCCCACGAGGCTTGTCAAGGCCTGGCCCAGGCTGCCCAGGGCAGCGGTGGAGTCCCCATCCCTGGAGGGGGTTCAAAGCCGTGGAGATGTGGTGCTGAGGGACGTGGTTTAGTGGTGCCCTGGCAGTGCTGGGTTAACGGTTGGACTGGATGATTTTAAAGGTCCTTACCAACCAAACTGATTCTATGATTCTACGAGCCTATGAACCTACCTTCATCTGGGGGTCAGCCTCAGCAACAGGCAGCACTGTGTGCACACCCACGCACTCCCAAGCACCGCTGTGCGATCTCGTGCACAGCTGTGTGCACTTGTACACGCACACCCACACACACCTGAACGCCCACACACTCCCCCAAGGACAGCCACGCGCACCTGTGTGCGCCCTTGCACTCATGCGCACCACCGTGCACGCCCCCTGAATAGCTGTGCACGCCCATACACACACACTCCCCCCTCCATGCACCCCTTGCACACCCGTGCACATCCGCCCACTCACGCACACACGTGTGCACACCCATGCACATCCGTGCACACCCATGCACACTCTCGTGCACACTCGAACGCACCTGCGCACGCTTGAACGCACCTTCCCACCCACGTACAGCTGGGCGCACAACCACCTACATCCTCCGTGCACACCCCCGCACACCTGTGCATACCTGCACCCATACACACACCCCGAACACACCTTTACACACCCTCCTACACCCGTGCACACCTGTGCATGTCCTTGCACACCCACACACTCGTGCACACCCAACCCCCCTACATGCACTCAAACGCACCTTTGCACGCCCATGTACACCCGTGCACACCCATAGGCACACCTGTACGCACGCCCTTGCACCCTCACGTACACCCACACCCGTCACCACCGCTGCCAGAAGTCTGTTTCCAGCCCCATTTCTCTTCAACGCCCTCCAGTTCCAGGGCCTGGCTGGTGCCCGGGGAGGCTCCAGGGACCCTGGCTTTGCCTCCCCGGCTCCGCACTGTCACCCAGGGGCTGCCCATCCAGAACAGTGAGGGTCTGGAAAAACCCAGCGACGCTCCAAAATCCTTCCAGGGAACGAGGAACGTGCTCCGGTCACCTCGAGTGGTTCTTGAAGGTCAAATCCTGTTGACAGAGACCCTTCTTCCCCACCCCACTGATCCCAGGGGATTCCCAGTCCCCACACGTCAGCACCTGGGTGAGATCAGGCTCATCCCCTCCTGCTCCATCACCCACCTGCTTCCAGACTGGGGAGGCTGAGAGGAGCAGGGCATCCCATGGGCCACCAGCACTGGCAGCGCCTGGGATGGAACAGCTCCGTTTGCCACCCTGGCAGAGTTTTCCCCCTTTTCCACCCTTCCCTCCCGCTACGTTTGCAGCTCTGGGGTCACTGAGTGAAGCCCCATGTCAGGAAAAGGATGGAAAAGGAGAGGTCAAAGGACCCCTTAAACCTTCATGTTTTTCCCTGAAAATGTCACTCCAGTACCCAAATTAACCCCATGTCACAGCCCGGGAGGACTCTGCAGCATGGGATGGGGACCCTGGTAGCTTGCTGCCACCTCCGCCCATCACCGTGACTTAGGGCTTATGAATTCTGTAGGGCTTTTTGGGGTTGATTTCCTTTCCTATTTAATTTCCTACTCTTCATAATCCACCCCTGCTGTACGGCACCGGTGGGATGATGGTGACGTGTAGCCCAAACCCAGCTGGTACCACAGGACACTGAGTTGCTGACACAGCTGGGCCATGCTTTCCCCCAAACCCTGGCTTGGAGGCTTGGAGCTGGATGCTCAGGGAAGTTGGAGGAATCAGCAGGATTTTCCCCCAAATCTCCCCTATCAGCCCTGCAGGGATGCGCTCAGTCTGCACAGCATGGTGGGGAGGAGTGAAACCTCCCCTGTTTCACTACAAAAATGTCAAAAAAATCCAATTCTGCCTGGTGAGAGTCACCGAGTTTTGTCCGGGCTGGGGACCTTTGCTCCACTGCTGACACCAGGGACAACTTGGGCAGCTTGGTCATCCCTGAGATATGAAATAATTCCTCAAAAGAGGTAAGAGGAAAAGCAGCCGGGAGGATTAGTCAAAGGGTTTTGTGCTGGGATGTCACCTGGCTGGGACTGAGGAATCACAGAACCACCCCGAGGTTGGAAATGATCTTTAAGATCGTTGAGTCCAATCATTTCATTGCGTCCAACCCAAGAGGTGAGTTAGGCCAAAATATCCTGGGCAGGGAAGCATTGAAATCCATTGATGTCCAGAGACTCATTTCAGTTAAACGGGCAATTTGTGTGGAAAGTGTTGCTCTTACATCAGAAACTGGAATTTCTGGTTCATTCTGAAAGCACAGAAGAGCTACCAAAAAAATGAAGACGCCCGTCCCTGTTTGTGGTTACAGCAAACAGACTGCGGATGCAGAGAAGCCCGGATCCATCCTCTGCTCCCAAAGTGGGATCGATTGCACCCGAAGCGCTTTTCCCGCTGCGGGAAATCTCCCTTCTGCGACTTTACTCCAAACCAAAAATAAATAAAATGAAATGAACCTCTCTGGCTGGTGGGTGATGTCAGATTTAATTCATTTCCCCTTTAAAATGAGGTTTGCTGAAAAATGTAGTAGACTGGGGGGAGGGTTTGCCTTGAGAGATTTGCTGGGGGAGATGTTTGCCGCCGTTGTTCACAATGTTATTCATGGCTCCTGGTGAGAAGCAGGAGTGGCCTGTGGACATATCAATCCCCACCTCTGCTCTACCCAAATCCTGGGTTCACTTTTGGACCCCTCACTCCAAGGAGGACATTGAGGGGCCGGAGCATGTCCAGGGAAGGGCAGAGAAGCTGGTGAAGGGTCTAGAGCACAAGTTTGGTGAGGAGCAGCTGAGGGACCTGGGGTTGTTGAGTCTGGTGAAAATGAGGCTCAGGGGGACCTTCTCACTCTTGACAACTCCCTGCAAGGAGGATAGAGCCAGGTGGAGGTTGGTCTCTTCTCCCAAGGAACAGGGGACAGGACAAGAGGAAATGGTCTCAAGTTGCACCAGGGGAGGTTTAGGTTGGAGATAAGGAACAATTTCTTCCCTACAAGGGTTGTTAAGGCCTGGCCCAGGCTGCCCAGGGAAAACACTGGAGGAATTGGAAATCTGTGGAGATGTGGTTCTGAGGGACATGGTTTAGTGGTGATGTGGCAGTGTTTGGTTAGTGGTTGGACTTGATCTTGAAGGTCTCTTCCAGAATGATTCTATGATTCTACTTGTCCTCCCCCAGCCTGAGTCGCAGAAGGTGTTATGTGCACGCCGCATTTATTGCGATAAACGGGCAAAATACAGAGTCAGGGTGCCTGGTGGCTTTTCAAACCAAGCTGTCACACAGTCGGTCCCTGCCCTACTCCTTATTTAGCTGCTGTCCCACCCACAGGAAGCCCCCTCTTTAGAGAATGACAAATCCTACCCCTGGCCCCTGCTCTGAAATCTGCCTTAAAAAGCTCCAACACCTTCTCTCGTGCCAAGCGAAGCCACAGGACCCTCCACCTATACACCCCCAAATGGTGCCCAGTGGGCACCTTACCACCCACAGCTCCAGTTCTGGAGCCCTCTGTGACCACCCTGGAGGGGTTGGGCAGCTCCTGCCCTTTGCCCATGCCCAGCAGGGGAGCAGGAGTTCGGTGTTGCCCCTTCCCCACCTTGCTGCTCTCACCGCTGGGGCCACATCGCAGACTCGGAGTCTCAGGGTGTTTTATTATCCCCGGCGCTGCCCGCAGCAGCGTGGCGCAGGCAGCTGCCACGAGGGCTCCTCATTGCCTACAAGAAGTAAGAAATGTTCTCTGGGTTCAGAGGCGCCTGGATGTCCAGCTTTCGGGATTTGCTGCCTTTCTCCACTATCTCCAATCGCAGCGTCGGCATCTTGCTTTTTTCCGTGCCAGGGGAAGTGCCGTCTTTGCTTTTCAGCAGCTGCTTGTCCGAGTCCTCCACGGTGATCCTCAAGGTGCAGCCCCTGGGCAGCAGGTCCTGCTCGTAGGCGGCTGCCAGCTGGTTCACCACGCGACGCTCTACCTGAAGATGAAAAAAACCACCAAATCCCATAAAAAACAACCCCTCCTGGGGATTTGGATAGGTCTCCTTCCCACCCTTGGGAGACCCCAGATCTCCTCTTGGAATCTCCTGCTCATCTTATTTACTCTCTGTCTCTGAAATGTACTGCCTGTTCCGCTTCCTCCCCCAGACCACGAACATCTCTGTGAGGACCATGAGAACCCTCTTCCACGGGACAATCCCAAGCAATAAGCCTTTCCTTAGAAAGAGCGGGACTGGAAGTGACGCTGTGGGCTTCACCTGTGCTCTGTCTTTGGCTTTACTTAGATAGAAGGAAAAAATTCTTCACACTGATAGTGGTGAGACCCTGGCCCAGGTTGCCCAGAGAGGTGCTCGATGCCCTATCCATAGAAACATTCCAGGTCACGTTCACCGGGGCTCTGAGCAACCTCCTCTAGTTGCAGATGTCCCTGCTCCGTGCAGGGGCGTTGGACTAGATGAGCTTGAAAGCTCCTTTCCAACCCAAACCAGTCTGTGATTCTGTGTTTCTACCTCATGTTTGATAGATCGGGCTCCATAGTGCAAGTTGTAGCCATCAGCTAACACATCCATGACCTCTCTGTCCCAGAGCAGGGTGATGTTGTGTCTCGCCTTGGCCTGCCGGGTGAGGAAGACAGGGAACAGTTAGTGATGCCTTCGTGCAGTCCATTCCTTGAGTGGTGAGGACACCATGGGCAGCATGGTGAGCTCCACTAGGCCAGACCCATCAAAGCAAGTGGTTCCCCAATTCCTATTTAGCTCCATCCTGGAGAGCTCTGATGTGCAAAGAACAACTGGACAAATAATGTCTCTGAACATGGCCTGACACAGGAGAAACCATCTCCCACCATCCCAGGAGGTCCCAATCCTCCTGAGTAGAGTCCCCTCATGTTGAGCAGAGTGGAGGAATATGGTTAAGATGTATGTTCACTCTGTGTCCACATCAGAAGGATGGAGGCTTGGGCATGGATTTCCCTCTTGAGAAGTTACTTACAAAGCCAGGAATGGTTTTTACCTTCTTGGCCCAAAAATTCAGCTCCTTGTTGACAAGCTGGATGAGCTCCGAGTGGCAAAATGGAAGAAAATAGACAATCTCATTGATCCTCCCCAGGAACTCATCTCGTCTGAAGTGAGCCTGGAGGGACAAGGAAGGAGACGATCAATGGGGACAGGGTTGGTGACCCCAACCAAAGCTCAGGACACCTGAAACTAAGACATGAAAAAAAAAAAAATCATCCATACCTTCAAGATGGGGCGAATAACCTTCTCCTTGAACTGCTTGGAGATGGTTATCTTGTCGGTCATCTGGACATCCTCTGAAAGACAGGAGGACAATGGATGTGTGTGGGTTGGGAAAGTGGGACATGGGCTGCCCAGCTCCTACGGAGCAAAGCAGTGTGGCAAGAAGCTGGAGGCTGGGGAAGGAGTCGCGGTTGAGGGTGTCCAGAGGGGATCTTGGAATCTCCCCACGTGCCACCAACCATAATTTGTTTGGTAGTGGGTTGTCCCTTCACTTGACCCAGCATGTCTAGATCTCCAGAGACTCATGCTGGGTGCCTGAGGAGAGCACTCTACACTGATATGTTTCACTTGGACAGCAGGAGATCTCCGGCTCTGCCTCTGCTCCTGTCCCATCACCCCCAGGGGCTTCTGCCTGGCAGTTCCGGGGAGGGGTCCTCACAGTGACTGGTGGCTGGGCTCTGGAAGCTGGTGCTGATGACACACTAGGCACATTGTTACCCATGGCGGCTTCATGCAGGCTCCTGCATCTCTGTCAGGCACAGAGGAATGTCCTCGGTACCTTCCACAGACAGCAAATCACATGTAGAGGCTGTTCATGGCACAGGTCAGGCTCCGGCTGGAGCCCGCTTACCTTGGCTGAGTGCAGATGGAGCCAGGGTCTGGTTGGCTCCCAAATCCTAGCCCTGACGCAGGGTCTGCCGCCCAAAGTCACCTTTGTATTTACTGCCTTATTTCTTCCTACACCTTCATGCACTAAGCTCCACGGGCTACTTTATCTCAAGAACTCTCATAGAGTCACGGAATCACGGAGTCATTCAGGTTGCAAAAGACCTTTAACATCATTGAGTTGAACAGTCAATCCCGCGCTGCCAGGTCACCACTAAACCATGTCCCTCAGGACTGTATCTCCACAGCTCTTCAATCCCTTCAGGGGTGGGGGACTCCATCCTGGGCAGCCTGGTCCAATGTTCACAGGGAGATGCCTTTCACCCAGGGTGCTCTGGATAGCATCTTGACATGCAGGGTGGTGGAAGAAGACCCATGCTGGGTGCTGGGTGCTAGAAGCCCTTCTTATCTTCTCAGCCTGGATCACTGCACCCTCTGCAGCAGCAGATGGAGCTCCCAGGCTCCACCAGGTCCACACTGGTGCTAGTATGTGACGGAGCAGTGTCGTGTGTTCTGAAATCACCTCTCCTCCTTCCCACTCATGGCAAACACGAGCACGCTAGAGCTTTGGGTGCGTTCACAAGCACGGTGGAGATGGGCAGGTTCCCCTTCTTCTCTGCCCTGCAGTGAGGCCACCTTTGGAGTACTGGGTCCAATTCTGGGCTTCCCCCAGAAACTACTGGAGAGAGTCCAGCAGAGGGTCCAAAGATGCTGAGGGAACCGGAGCATCTCTGTGCCAAAGAAAGGCTGAGAGCCCTGGGGCTGCTTAGTCTGGAGAAGACTGAGAGGGGATCTGACCAATGCTGATCAATAGCTACAGGGCAGGGGTCAAGAGTACAGAGCCAGACTCTTGTCAGTGGTGGCCAGTGACAGGACAAGGGAGAATGGGCACAAACTGGAACCCAGGAGGTTCCGTTTGAACAGGAAGGAAAACTTGTTTGCTGTGAGGGTGCCAGAGCCTGGCCCAGGCTGCCCTGAGAGGTTGTGGAGTCTCCTTCTCTACAGAGATTCCAGATCTGCCTGGACACAATCCTGGGCAACTTGTTCTTAACAAGATGATCTCTGGAAGTCCCTTCCAACCTATACCATTCTGTGAGTCAGGTTTGACACCTGTAATATCTGCCGACGGTAAGACGCTGCAGAAGCTGCATTTCTTTCCCTCTATCTTCCCATTTATTTGCTTCCTTCGGCACGCACACTGACCTCCCAGCCACTGCCTTAGGAGCATCTCCACGCCAAGAGCTCAGTAAATTGCGAGGAGCTCCACGAAACTCAATTGAGGGCATTTTCCGGCCGTGCTCTCTGCTCACTGCAGCTGTCGGCTGCACCGTTCCAGAAATTAAAATTCAATGTTTTCCTCATTTAGCAGAAAAGCGCTTGGCATTTTAAAATGTTATTCCGGAAAGTTCAGTTGCAGACTTGCTTTGTCCTTTACCTATTTGATTGAAGTTTAAAGATTCTGAATTAAGCCAGGTTCAGCATCTGCTTCTCCAGATCAAATGGAAGAGGCAGCAAGAAAGAAGCTGGAAAATACATATAATGCCCAAACCCACCCATTTTTTCCTGCTGCCAAGGAGTTGATGTTGAAGGATATGGTTGCTTCCCAGGCACACTGTGCACCACAGCTTCTCCAGGCATTCCCATCGGTGAGCAGAGATCTTGAGATTAACCTCAGGTGTATCCTTAGAATCATCAGATTGTTTTGGTTGGAGAAGACCTTCAAGACCATTGAGTCTAACCATGAACCCAGTACTGCCAGGTCACCACTAAACAACCCCAGGTCCCTCAGCCGCTCCTCACAAGACTTGTGCTCTAGACCCTTCCCACCTTCGTTGCCCTTCCCTGGACACTCTCCAGCCCCTGAATGTGCTTCTTGGAGTCAGGGGCCCAAAACTGAACCCAGGATTTGAGGTGTGGCCGCCCAGAGCCCAGTTCAGGAGAATGATCCCTGCCCTAGTCCTGCTGGCCACACTGGTGCTGATCCAAGCCAGGATGTTGGTGGCCTTCTTGGCCACCTGGGCACACACTGACTCATCTTCAGCCACCTGTTAGCTAACACCTCCAGGTCCTTTTCCGCCCAGCAAGTCTCCTCCAAAGACATGATCTTTCTCTGAGGGATGTAATCTAAAATAGTGAAGTGTTCATAGAATCACGGAACGGTTTTGGTTGGAAGGAACCTTTCAAGGTCACCTAGTCCAACTCTCCTGCAGGAAGCTGGGACATCTGCAACTAAAGCAGGTTCCTCAATACTCCATCCAGCCTGGCCTGGAAAGTGAAGAACAGGGCAAGCCCAAAGGAAAGGTATCACAGGAGGGAAAATGGCTGACTTTGGGGTGTGGGGCCTCTCAGGAACAGGTCATCCTAGATCCTCCTTTATCTAAGAAGGCAACAGCATGATGTCCCAGAGATGTACACAGAAGATCAGGCAGCTGCCTTCAGGTGGAAGAGCATCCCTGAGGCTTATCCTAAAGCTGGGGGACCTGGCAGTGAGGAAGGAACAAGTGAAGGGTCTAGGTGCTCCACCCTGGCTGAGCTGGTGTCAAATGAATTTTGGGAATGAGGTTGAGTGTTCAGGGATTTGGAGCAGGACGTGGAAAGGGCCGTACCTAAGTTTTCTGCTAGCCTTTTCTTGCTCATCTCCATGGCCTCTTGTCGGAGCTGCAGAGCATGCTGGGCGATCTCATCACTCGCCACATTGGAGGTCATGATGAAGATGGCATCCTTGCAGTCGATGGTCTTCCCCTTCCCATCCGTCAGCCTGCCCTGCAACAACATGAGGTCAACACAAGTGGCATGAGCAGGTGCCACAGGACACAGTCAAAACACGAGACAAAAGGACATCGGTCACATTTTTCCCACCACTGAGTGGATTTATTTTTGAAGGGATAGAAACTGGGCTGAGCTATAGGAGCTGGAGAAGTCCCCAGCTCTCCAAGGAATGCCCTGCATGTGGTGAGGACACGCTCAATGGAAGCCCTGGGAGAAACCTCAGAGGGAAGGTGAGCTAGGGCTGCCCATACATAAGTCAACTGCCTTTGGTCCTCTGCCTACCTCCCTGTTGCAGTTTTGGATCTAACACACAAGCTCTGGTGAACCCCACAAGTGCAGGTGAAGTTGTCACCTCGTGCCTCTGTTCCACCTCTCTACCAGAGGCTACTGCCCCTTAGGTAGGTTGGAAGGATGCTTAGAAGCAGCCCTGGTTCTTGGTTCAGCCCTTCCTGAGGTTGTGGTTTGGCTTGGGACATATGTGAGATATTTTGCCATGAGGGCTCTTTTTGGGGCCAGAGCTACAGGCATTGGTACCCTGAACAGCTCCAGCAACATTGTCCAGATGTTCACCACCAGAAACATTGCTCAGGTGTTCACCATCAGCAATACTGCCCAAGATGTTCACCAAAGCCTTCAAGACGAGTGTATTCAAACATCCCTGTGGCACCATGGCCACCTGAGAGAACAGGGAGGGCTCAGAGGGGACTTCATGGTGGTCTGAAGGCACCACGGGGAAGCACAGGCTGCTAGAAAATGAGCAAACCCTAAAACAACCTTCCAGTAATAACCGAGTTAAGGCCGTAAAGAAGCAACCTAAGCGACGGAGAACATCCCTCATGCAGAGCAAACCAAACCAGGGCAGCCCAGCGCCACGCTCCGTGGTGGGGATGACTGCTGCTGCTGTGGCATCAACCCTCCTCCTACCAAGACGAGGCAGGAACCATTCAAAAGTCTGAGTTTGATTAATAAAATCAAAAAGAGAGGAAAATAAGGAAAAAAAATAAGCAGCTTCCCAGGTGGTTTCTTTCCTCGATACATCTCCAGCAGCAGGTACCCAGCACAAAGACACAAATCCTTGTTGGGTGCTTGAGATTAACATTTGGGTTATTGCCCTGTCAAGTGCGTGGTGCAGGAATTGATTTCACATTTAGCTGCTGCTGCTGCGAAGATCTATGCAAGAAAAAATTGTGTTATTAATCCTTAAAGGAAAACAAAACAAACCGAAAAGCAACAAAATCTTCCAGCATCTTGCTCTGGAATTTGATTGCCTCTGAGGACACACCTTCAAAATAAACCCAAAAGCTTGCACGGAGCAGCTAATGGGCATAGATCTGCCTCCAATGTTGACAAAACTCCTTGGAGGAGTCTGGGGCTTCTATCCGGGATTTCAGTTGTCTCCAGAGGAGGCCAACACACTCCTGGAGATGTCTGGAGAGCTGTCAGGCATGGACCTTCTCCCAGCACACATAACACTTTTGGGAGCCCCAGACTCCTCCAAGGTAGACACCTGAGGGGTTTTGTGTTAAGGTTGGTCCATGCTGATAGTTCTTCAGGACTCTTTCCAAACACCTCCAAGAGTGTTTTGGCTCCTTTGGAAGACAGCTCAAGTTCTCAGTAGCTGCAGCAGATTTCTCCTAAGGCATTAGTTAAAGAGATTTCTTAATGATGAAGGCAGGTCTATGCCCGGTAGCTCCCTGGGGCTCCTCCTAGGCATCTCCAAGAGTCTTGACTTCCTCTGGAAACAGCTCAGGTCATGGGAAGCTGCCCCAGGCTCCTTCTAGGTCATTAACTGAAGAGTTTTGTCCATGGTAGGGAGGTCGGAACTAGATGATCTTTCAGGTCCCTTCCAACCCAACCTGATACTGTGGTTCTCTGTCTGGGGGAGGAAAGGTATGAGACAAATGCCACACCACCTGAAATGCCACAACTTGACCAATCTGAACTAAAAAGCAACTATTAACAACCAATTAGGATACCAAGTCCCCACCTACCTGCTTTTCTGATAATGTAGCCACACCCTAGAATCACAGAATTGTAGAATTACAGAAACATTTAGGTTGGAAAAGATCATTGAGTCCAATCCTGACCCATGGCTGGGATGCAGGAGCTCATTTCCTCCATGCCATGGAGGTGTACATGGGAGGTAGGCACAGGGCACCCATGGGAACAGGACCACCACTCTCCTGCCTCCTCTCATTGTTACCATTTTCTGCCATGGACCAGCAGCTCACCTATTGCCACACTGAGCTGTCACGGGTGGGTTTTCTTTAGCAGTATCCTCACAATACGGTATCCACCATGACACCTTCCTGGTGACACGGGACAATCCAATTCTCAGCTTTTTCCTCAAGTTTCCAACTCTCCCATCACTGGCTTTTCCTTTGTCTAAAAGACGGCATGAGCACAAGTCTTGTGAGGAGCAGCTGAGGGATTTGGGCTTGTAGAGCTTGGAGAAAAGGAGGCTCTGGGGAGACCTTCTTGTGCTCGACAACTCCCTGAAAGGAGGCTGGAGCCTGATGGGGGTCGGTCTCTTCTCTCAAGGAATAAGTGTCAGAACAAGAAGAAACGGCCTCAAGTTGCACCAGGGAAGGTTTAGGTTGGACATGAGGAACAATTTCCTCCCTGTTGTCAAGGCCTGTCTGTCCCAGGCTGCTCAGGGCAGTGGTGGAGTCCCCATCCCTGGAGGGGTTTCAAAGCTGTGGAGATGTGGTGCTGAGGGACATGGTTTAGTGGTGATCTGGCAGTAGTGGCTTGATTGTTGGACTTGATCTTAAATGTCTTTTCCAACAAAAACAATTCTACGATTTTATGACTCATTGTACCAAGAGACCTCAGCATCATTCTGTTTCTTGGTGTTAAAATGGACAAGAGGTTGACTGGCTGGGTCACATTCTTTTGGAGCATTTTGGCTCTGCTCCAGGACATCTCCTGCAGTCATCATCCCTTGCACTACTCGCTGTCACCTTCTGAACAGCCCTTTGTGCAAACCCTGACCCTGAAATGAGAATTTACCTCATCAAACAGCTGCAGCATGATGGTGAGGACATCTGGGTGGGCTTTGTCAACCTCATCGAAGAGCACCACGGCATTTGGACACTGTCGCAACTTTTTGGTGAGCTGGCCACCCTCTTCATGGCCCACATAGCCCGGTGGAGAGCCAATAAACTTGGCAACCTAGGAAGAAGCAACAGTATGTGGGAAAGGTGGTCCAGGGAAGCAGTAATGAAACCCTCTTTGTTGCTCATCAGGCACTCATGACCCTTCAATGCAGACAAATCAAGCTCAGTATTTTTTGTGAGATGTCTTACACTCCGGGTATCCCAAAATCAGCTTAAGCAGCAACAATTTGGCAAAATGCAGATTGGTGGCTGCTGAGTGACTACCTGGCCCAGAGCATTAACCAGTGGAATCTGCAGGAGCAGCCACGGGCAGGAGAACAAGAACCACCCTGCTCTCCTAAACAGTGTCTGGGTGATTTGTCACAGCAGTCCCTCCAATGCAAGAAAGACATGGACCTGTTGGAGCAGGGCCAGAGGAGGCCACAGAGATGATGCGAGGGCTGGAACCCCTCTGCTGCGAGACCAGGCTGAGAGAGTTGGGGTTGTTCAGCCTGGAGAAGAGAAGGCTCTGGGGAGACCTTCTCGCAGCCTGTCAGTAATTACAGGGGCCTGTCAGAAAGATGGGGACAGAGTTGTATAGCAGGGCCTGTTCTGACAGGACAAGGGGTGATGATTTTAAACTAAAAGAGGGAGATTTAGATGAGATATAAGAAGAAATTCTTACTGCTGAGGGTGGTGAGACCTTGGCCCAGGTTGCCCAAAGAGGTGGTTGATGCCCCATCTCTGGACACATTCCAGGTCAGGTTGGCTGGGGCTCTAAGCAACCTGCTCTAGTTGCAGATGTCCCTGCTCCCTGCAGGGTCATTGAACTAGCTTGAAAGGTCCCTTCGAACCCATTCTATGATCCTCTCATTTCAGAAGCTCTTTTTTGCCTTTGCTCCTCCATACCTGAGCATTGCTTCCCTGCACCACTGCTGCCACCCCTGCCCACTCTCATGGACACAAACTTTTTTAGGAACAATTTCTTCCCTGCAATGGTTGTCAAGGCCTGTCCCAGGCTGTCCAGTGCAGTGGTGGAGTCCCCATCCCTGGAGGAGTTTCAAAGCTGTGGAGATGTGGTGCTGAGGGACATGGTTTAGTGGTGACCTGGCAGTGCTGGGTTAACGGCTGGACATAATGATCTTAAAGATCTTTTCCAACCAAAATGATCCTATGATCTGGAGGTGGTGGTGGTGGGGGGGTGTCCCTCTGACTCAGGAACAGACAACCAGAAATTAGCTGACGGCAGCTAATTCATCGCATTCATTTTGCGGTGCCTGGGGCTACATGAGGCTCCCCAGGCGCCTTCAAAGGACCCATCTCCTGGGCTGACCTCCTGATCCTTGTTTGCTTGAAAAATTTATATTGTTCTTGCCGCAATTCCCTCCTTGATCCCTTCCCTTTGCTCTGCCTCTTGGCTTTGTCAGGGCACAGTGTTTTATATCTGACATTTGTGCTTCTACTCCCAACTCCTCTTTCTTCATATTGGATCATCAACATGGCTTTATTTTTGTCTATTTTCCACCCCTACGGTAACCCCACCACAACCAGTCAACCAGGCCAGTTGCCAGCATGTCTTTTGCTTTCTCTTCCCACGTCCCTTTACTCCAGTGTTTTGTCTAAAATAACGCATTTCTGGACCTTTTCCAGCCCTGCAGTTCCTGATGATGGTGTGGCTTCCAGCACCTTGTGCCAGGTCAATGCTCAAATCAGCCCTTGTCACAGCCATTGTCACAGCACCAGGGTCTGCCCCACCCCAACCCACTTGCAGCTTAGGGCGGAGGCTGGCTGTAGTGCTTGGGAGCAAGAAGGGACAGAGTGGACCCTCAACTGGTTTGCTGATGGTGCAAAACTGGGAGGAGTGGCTGACACATCAGAGCTGCGCTGCCATTCAGTGAGACTTGGACAGGCTAAAGGCAGAGAGGAACCTCACGAAGTTCAACACAAGGGCAAGTGTAGGGTCCTGCACTTGGGGAGGAATAACCCCCTGCATCAGTACAGGGGGGAGGTGACCTGCTGGGAAGCAGCTCCACAGAGAAGGACCTGAGAGTGCTGTGGGAAAACAAGTTGTCCATGAGCCAGCAATGGGCCCCTGTGGCCAAGAAGGCCACTGGTGTCCTGGGGTGCATTCAGAAGAGTGTGGGCAGCAGGTCGAGGGAGGTTCTCCTCCCTCTTTCCTCTGCCCTGCAGTGAAGCCACATCTGGGGTATTTGGTCCAGTTCTGGGCTCCCCAGTTCAAGAGAGACAGGGAACTGCTGGAGAGAGTCCAGCAGAGGCTCTGAAGATGCTGGGAGGACTGGAGCATCTCTGTGCAGAGGAAAGGCTGAGAGCCCTGGGGCTGTTTAGTCTGGAGACGAGAAGACTGAGAGGGGATCTGATCACTGCTGATCAACAGCTAAAGGGTGAGGGTTGAAAGGACGTGGCCAGATTCTCATCAGTGGTGCCCAGTGACAGGACAAGGGGCAACGGGCACAAACTAGAACCCAGGAGGTTCCATCTGAACAGGAACTTGTTTGCTGTGAGGGTGCTAAAGCCTGGACCAGGCTGCCCAGAGAGGCTGTGGAGTCTCCACTGGAGAGATTCCAAACCCACTTGGACAATGTGATCCTGGGCAAGCTGCTCTGGGTTACCCTGCTGGAGCAGGGGGGCTGGATGAGATGATCTCCAGAGGTCCCTTCCAACCACAACCATGCTGAGATTCTGGGATTCTATGAAGAAATGCAAAGAAAATCAGTGCTCCCATCTTTGATCAATCCTTCTGAGCTCCTCTCCATCCACTTCCTCTTCCACCTCTCCTTCAAGACACCATCATTCCACCCCACCCTCCTCTTCCTTCTTCCCTGGCTCCATAAACCAATGCAGCAGTTTCAATGTTTAAGGGGTTGACCCCGAGATCTCTCACGGGATATTTCATATCCCATGCTTTCTGGATTTGGGTGCATCTCACCATTATCATCAATAAAAACCACAAGGTCATAAAAAGAATCACAGAATCACAGAATGGTGGGGGTGGAAGGAACCTCTGGAGAACATCTCATTCAAATCCCCTTTCTTTAAAATAAAAACATTATGAACTCATCTCAGCTAGGACCTTGCTGCTTTTTGGGAAGATAGGTCCCTCTGAAGGGATTTAGGGCCATCCTTCCACTTTTGAGATGACCCTGGTGAGATGTCCCACCATTCCTGTGGCACCAGCATTGGGCAGGAGATGTGTGGAGGGGTTGGTTCCGCACCACAGCCCTGTCTTCTTCTGGATTCTCTCCCTTTTCCACCATGGGAGGCACGTTGATCCCACACCGGACTTGGCAATATGTCGGAAATAAGGAGGGGAACAGGGCTTTGGGTTGAGCTCTGGGTGTGAGTTCAACATGTTACAGCTTTTCTTGCTCCTTGGTCTCTGCTTCTAATGTCTTTTTTTGGAGACAATCTTGCTTTTTTTGGGCTAGTATTTCCCATATTGTAATGACTGCACAGCAACTGCTGTCACTTTGTGTCTGACACAGCAAACTGCCTGNGAAAGGACGTGGCCAGATTCTCATCAGTGGTGCCCAGTGACAGGACAAGGGGCAACGGGCACAAACTAGAACCCAGGAGGTTCCATCTGAACAGGAACTTGTTTGCTGTGAGGGTGCTAAAGCCTGGACCAGGCTGCCCAGAGAGGCTGTGGAGTCTCCACTGGAGAGATTCCAAACCCACTTGGACAATGTGATCCTGGGCAAGCTGCTCTGGGTTACCCTGCTGGAGCAGGGGGGCTGGATGAGATGATCTCCAGAGGTCCCTTCCAACCACAACCATGCTGAGATTCTGGGATTCTATGAAGAAATGCAAAGAAAATCAGTGCTCCCATCTTCGATCAATCCTTCTGAGCTCCTCTCCATCCACTTCCTCTTCCACCTCTCCTTCAAGACACCATCATTCCACCCCACCCTCCTCTTCCTTCTTCCCTGGCTCCATAAACCAATGCAGCAGTTTCAATGTTTAAGGGGTTGACCCCGAGATCTCTCACGGGATATTTCATATCCCATGCTTTCTGGATTTGGGTGCATCTCACCATTATCATCAATAAAAACCACAAGGTCATAAAAAGAATCACAGAATCACAGAATGGTGGGGGTGGAAGGAACCTCTGGAGAACATCTCATTCAAATCCCCTTTCTTTAAAATAAAAACATTATGAACTCATCTCAGCTAGGACCTTGCTGCTTTTTGGGAAGATAGGTCCCTCTGAAGGGATTTAGGGCCATCCTTCCACTTTTGAGATGACCCTGGTGAGATGTCCCACCATTCCTGTGGCACCAGCATTGGGCAGGAGATGTGTGGAGGGGTTGGTTCCGCACCACAGCCCTGTCTTCTTCTCGATTCTCTCCCTTTTCCACCATGGGAGGCACGTTGATCCCACACCGGACTTGGCAATATGTCGGAAATAAGGAGGGGAACAGGGCTTTGGGTTGAGCTCTGGGTGTGAGTTCAACATGTTACAGCTTTTCTTGCTCCTTGGTCTCTGCTTCTAATGTCTTTTTTTGGAGACAATCTTGCTTTTTTTGGGCTAGTATTTCCCATATTGTAATGACTGCACAGCAACTGCTGTCACTTTGTGTCTGACACAGCAAACTGCCTGCTTTCCAGAAAATGAGGAATTCATTAGGGAAGGTCCTGGATGCCCCTTTCAGGGCAAAATGGGAGGTGCTTTTGCATTCAGTGGCAGTGGGGAGACGTTCAGCACCACCCAGGACAGAGACAAAGCACAGAGGAATGACAGCATAGGCAGGATTTGTTTAAACTATCCGTTAAACTCAAGGCTGCACCCCTTGGAAGCCCCTTCACTAACCTCGTGCCTCTCCTGGAACTCTGACATGTCCAGTCTGATGAAACCCTGCAAGAGAAAGAAACACTTCATGTGATTTTTGATGAACATGCTCCAAGTTTCATTGCATTTAGAAGGTTCCTTCAGAACTAGGCAGGTGGTTGCACAAATGAACCTGAGGTTTTGTGGTTCTCAAGAACAACCAGCACCGAAGTGGCCAGATCTAACACAAAATGATTTCAAGAATCATAGAATGATTCTGGTTGGAGAGACATTCAAGATCATCAGGTCTAACTGTTAACCCAGCACTATCAGGTCACCACTAAACCATGTCCTTCAACATCACATCTCCACAGTTTTTCAGTCCTCCAGGGATGGGGATTCCGCCACTGCCTTGGGCAGCCTGGGACAGGCCTTGACAATCCTTGCGGGAAAAAATTGTTCCTTGTGTCAATCTAAACCTCCCCTGGTGCAACTTCAGGGCAGTTCCTCTTGTCCTGTCACTTCTTCCTTGGGAGAAGAGACCGACCCCCACCTGGCTCCAACCTCCTTGCAGGGAGTTGTCCAGAGCAAGAAGGTCTCCCCTGAGCCTCCTCTTCTCCAGGCTGAACAAGCCCAGGTCCCTCAGCTGCTCCTCACAAGACTCCTGCTATAGACCCTTCCCCACCTTTGTTGCCCTTCTCTGGAGACACTCCAGCACCTCAATGTCCTTCTGATCTGGAATTTAGCTTCAGAGCTAGTGAGTAGGGCATCTGGCAGTGGACAGGGAACCCAGAGCTTTTCTTGGGGCACCTAATCAAGACAGCGCTGCCATGAACTCCCAAGGGTTGGAGGAAAGCAGGTTCCTGGTTTGTCCCTCTCCCATGAAATGCGGGTATTTTTAGGGAGTGGTGGCAAGAGTACAGGGCAGTCTAGAAAAGATTTCAATTCAAATCAATCAGCCACATTTCCCTGTAAAATATTAAAATAGCAACAAACAGCCCGGGACGGAGCAAGACATACAAAGCCAAGCAGAGCTGGGCTCTGCAGGAGCTGCTTTGCTTTGGTTTCACCCTGCTCCCAATTCTCCCGCCTGTGTCCATCCCACACAGGCTGGCTGAGGAGCTTGGCATCTGTCATCACTTTGCAGCCACTCCAGCAGTATGAAAATGGGACGGTTCCAGGTTTTCTGTTCTTAATCCATCAGTTCCTGCAAATGGCTGTACTCCCATAAACTCCTGTGGGGTGTAGGACTCCCCGTCCTCACATCGCACTGGCGGCCGAGCCGGTTCATTACCAATCAACCTCCGATTTGCGTGTGCTACTGAATTAACAACACTCAGCATTGAACTGAGGTGTCCATTTGATGTTTGACCAGTTCCAGGTGCGGGAGCTGTAGGTGAAGGTGCTTGAGATGCAGGAGCTGAGATTTATTGCTCCTGGAAGGCAATTATCGAAGGATGAGGAAAAGAAACCAGAACTGCCATGTTTTTATAGTGTTGGTTTACTTTTGATCTTCCTTCTACATGTGTCATTGTATCTTGTGTCTGTTCTCTGCTGGAGGATGTGGAGGAGAGGAATCAATCCAGGGCAGCTCCACTTGTGTTTCCTGCTTTTCACCAGCTCTGACCTTGGCACCTTCTCTGTCCTCCATAGGCACAAGTCCCAAAGCCAGGCAGAGGCTTAAATGTGAATTTAAAGCCTGGCTTTAAAGGCTTTAGACATCCCTGAACTATCTCCCTGCTAAGCCACCACCGCCATGGAATAAATTCAACCCATCTCCACTAAAAAGCTGACAAGTAAGCAACAAACTAAACCACTAAACCAAAACAGAACTAACAGAAACTAAACCCCACCAACAGCTTTTGCTGTTTAGATCCCAAACATTTTTGCACTAAGAAGCGGAGCACAAAATTGATGCTTGTCATCTCTGCTGTCTGTGCTAGTGTGATGAGACCAGGGACAAGTAAAACAGATTTTCAGTGTCTTATCCTTCTAACAATTTACAGTGATGTTAGTAACAGTGGCAAAAGAAGGTACATTCACAAGAGGAGGTATCAAAACAACAGCACAATGGGGAACGCCTGGTACTGGGAAATCCATGTAGATTCTTACAACCCAAATGGCCTTGTTCAAGCTGGTCTAGTGTGAGGTGTCCCTTGTCCATGGCAGGGCGGTTGGAACAAGGTGATCATTAAGATCTCTTCCAACCCAAACCATTCTATGATTCCATATGGGTTATATAGACAAGTTGGTTTTAACGAATAGATTTGTGGCCTTCACTCCAAGGACACTGAGGGGCTGGAGCGTGTCCAGAGAAGGGCAACAAAACTGGAGAAGGGTCTAGAGCACAAGTCTTGTGAGGACCAGCTGAAGGACCTGGGCTTGTTCAGCCTGGAGAAACGGAGGTTCAGGGGGAGACCTTCTTGCTCTGGACAACTCCCTGCAAGGAGGTTGGAGCCAGGTGGGGGTCGGTCTCTTCTCCCAAGGAAGAAGTGACAGGACAAGAGGAACTGCCCTGAAGTTGCACCATGGGAGATTTAGGTTGGACATGAGGAACAATTTCTTCCCTGCAAGAGTTGTCAAAACCTGTCCCAGGCTGCCCAGGGCAGTGGTGGAGTCCTCATTTCTGGGGGCGGTTCAAAGCTGTGGAGATGTGGTGCTGAGGGACATGGTTTAGCGGTGACCTGGCAGTGCTGGGTTAATGGCAGGACTTGATGATCTTAAAGGTCTCTTCTAATCAAAACGATTCCATGACCTGATGTTTCTGTAACACAGCAGAAGCCCTTTCCCTGTGTGTATGGACAGACCCCCATCTCTCCTCCACAGGTGAATCATACGTGCTGCAACACAGCCAGGTTAGCTGTTGAGCTGGTCTCCCCACCCAGAAAATCCAGGTTAGAAGCCAACCCCACCCCGTTAATAAAACCACCTGGAACAGCAAAAAGCGAAGGGTGGCAGCATTCGTTACCTTTTTGACGTCCTTATGGAGGTACTTGGCTGTCTGCTTGGCAAGCTCCGTTTTACCTGGGAAGAAAAGAATCACGTTAAATCAGCTTTATCCATCATCTGTCTGTCCATCAGCTCTGCCAACACCAAAGTTAAAACCAGTATACGTATTATTTTCTGCGAACAGACTTGTGGGATGGGGGTTTCACTGTTGGATCTCTAGGATAACACCCTGCCAAGGACTGTGGAAATCAGGAGACTGGTATTACCACACTGGCTGCCACCTTTTTAGTAGTTGATTCTTACATGATGGGCAGAGAGATCTTTATTTTTACCCACAAAAAGGTGTAGTTAGATCAGGTTTTCACTCTCAATATTCTCAGTTTCATGTGTGATGTCTTTTACTCTCTAAAGAATTGCAAGGAAATGGAATATTCTTTCTTTCTTTGATTTATGTAAGATGTCTGCCATAAAATTCTAAGGTTAGAAACACTCAGTGATGGAACAAATCCATCCTGACATGGGTGAACTCACAGAGCAGCTCACGAAAGGCCAGATCCTTGCTCTCCCAACATATGCCTGAACGGGAAAAAATTGATTAAACAGGCAGAATTTACCCCGGGTGGGAAATACTCCCATCTCCACCAGAAAAATCCTTTTCCCTGCTGCCACCCACTGGGTTTACAGAATGGAGAATTGGGCTGATTTCATCTCTGGGGATTATTGGTGAAGGTGAGAAGCAGCCATGGAGGCAGCTCGGTCAGTTAACAACAGCACCTCACACGCTGTCAGAAGCTCGTGTGCGATCTGCGATGCACATGTATCCATTTTAGATTTAAAATAAACCCCTTTGGCATCTTAAGGCAGAGAGCAGGCACATAAATAACCCTTCTAAATAAAAATATTCTGCCTTAAAACCCGAACTAACTCAAAAAAATAAAAAAGGACAGTCTTACTGGAGGATCCCATATCTGCCCCAGTCCCACCCTGACCCGACAGCAATCTGCTGACGATAAATTGGGATCTGCAGGGTTGCTTTGCTAATTCACCACCACAGGGATGCGAAAATAGGAATTCATCAAGGTGTGGGGAAGCCGGAGGTAAAATGTCGACCAAAATTCGGCATCTGATTTCAGTTCGAGCTTTAGCAACTTTGGATGTCACCGTATTGTAGATCCCAGTGTGTAAGCACAGAGGTATATATGTGTACCTATACATATTTATATAGAGATATTTTTATATATTTATATACACATGTATATGAACGGATCTTTAAAGTGCTTCACTGTGGTAGGAATCCACCAAAAGGCGAAGACACATCAGATATTTTCCTCTGCATGTATTTGGCCTTTCAGATTCCTGTTACCCCCAGACCTGCATCAAATATCCACCCAAGCTTTTGTTTTCTTATTTCAAGATTCATTTCTGTGGCAGTGAAAGAAGGGAAAAAACCAGCCCCGTTGACTACCTGGGAGTTGACAATTCACATGACGGAGCCTTCAGAGCTGCTATAAGCCGTGGAATGGAGTCTCAAAGTCATTTCTTACTGGTTTTATAGCAGAGTTAATACCTGGCCTGTGCTGCTCTGAGGCAGGAGCCTGGTCAGGCAACAATCGGTGTGCGTCCTGTTGTCTTAAGCCCTCCGGCATCAGCACCTTCCCAAAGCACCAGAGAGTTAGCGGATGTGGAAGAATCACCGAGATTGTTTCAAATGTCACAGTTCAGTTCCTTGGCAGCTGGTTTGTTTTTTTAATTTTTCTTTTTTCCTCCCTCACTAAAAGTAATTTCATCCATTTCAGGAACTGATCAGCCGTTGTGTTGTACGTTCTTGTGCTCGAGGACAAATACTATCGGTGTCAATAAAATCCCACTATTACAACGTGATCCTCACTCACAGGAGCAGGATGAGTGCTTTGAAAGCAGCAGATTTCTACTGTCACCCCACCCACCTCTCACAAAGCCCAGCGTTGGTAAAATAACAATTTTATTGTGAAAAATGCCCCTTCTTGAGATTTGGAGGGCAGATGGCCCCTGGGATAATTCCCTGAGACCTCACCTTGAGTACTGTGTCCAGCTCTGGAGCCCCCAACACAAGAAGGATGTGGACCTGTTGAGCAGGTCCAGAGGAGGCCACAGAGATGATGTGAGGGATGGAATCCCTCTGCTGTGAGGCCAGGCTGAGAGAGTTGGGGTTGTTCAGCCTAGAGAAGAGAAGGCTCTGGGGAGACCCTATTGTGGTCTTTCAGTATCTGAAGGGAGCCTACAAGAAAGCTGGGGAGGGACTTTCTACAGTGGCTTGTAGAAATAGGATGAGGGGTGATGGCTTCAAACTGGAAGAGGGGAGATTAAGAAAGAAATTAGGAAGAAGTTCTTCTCTCTGAGGGTGGTGAGACACTAGCACAGGTTGTGCAGGGAAGTTGGGGATGCTCCATCACTGGAAATGTTCAAGATCAGGCTGGACGGGCCTTTGAGCAACCTGGTCTAGTGGGAGGTGTCCCTGCCTGTGGCAGGGTTGTTGGAACTAGATGACCTTTAAGGTCCCTTCCCATCCAAACCATTCTATGGTTCTATAATTCAGTTGCTTGTGCCCCAGTGCGGGATGTGTGTGCTGGATGTTGTGGTGGTCGCCCTGCAGGATGACTGACTGCGGGAGACCAGTTAGAAGGACAACAGCACCCTTTAACTGGTATTTTACGCAGAAAAGTGCTCTGAGGAGCAGCCCAGACTCTCCGTGGGGTTCTCTGTCCCACCACAACCCAGACGTTACCTATTCCAGATGATCCCAAGAAAAGAAAGACCAGCGGGTGCTCCTCGTCATACCAGCCGTTTTCCTTTCTCCGAATAGCTGCGTTTAAAGACAACGAAAACAAAAAAAAAAAAGGGGAGGGTGGGGGGAAAGGCATATAAATCAATGACACAAAAGCAAGTATAATTATCACTAAGTACACACTATGTTTTACTGCTCTCTGCCCACTCCAAGTCCTCCCTGCCATTAGTGCTATCTAATTTGATTAGCCAGCCAAGGCCCCAGAGACACCTAATCAGGTTAGCATGGATTTGGAAAGCTGCCCAGAGCAGATTTCGGATAAAGTTTTCCAGGATGTGCACTCAGCGTTGCCAGGGAGACGGCGAGGAGGAGGGAGCGGGGGACAGGGAGAGAGAGAGGGAGCGAGGGAGGGAGGAGTGGGTGGATGGATGGATGGATGGATGGATGGATGGATGGATGGATGGATGGATGGAGCAATGGATGGGGGCTGGTGAGGGAAAAAAGCAGGTCTGAAGAGGTTTTTACATTATTTCTCAGGTGTGAATGAGAAGAGGGAGGTGACTGAAGGTCACAACAGCTCTAAACTGGTGTAACTCCAGAAAGACTGCGAAAGGAGAGTCTGTTATCTCCATGCCTCTCTGGAAAGCAATGTCCAAGGGCATCATGGTGAAGGTACCAACGAAAAATTTTACAAAAGGCAGGGAGGGTTTGGAAACCGTAACACCCGATGACCTCCCCAACTCCTGGTCCAAACAGTAGACTCCTACCTCAGGACAGACTCTGACCTGCCCTGCAGAGCTGTTGATGTCTCCGACCCTTCACAGCCACCCAAGGTACAATTCATAGAATCACAGCACAGTTTGGACTGGAAGAGACCTTAAAGATCACCTGGTTCCAACACCCCTGCAGTGAGTAGGGACATATTCAACTAGACCAGATTTCTCAGGCCCGATCCAATCTGGCCTTCAACACTCCCAGGAATGGAGCACTCACAGTTTCTCAGCCCCACTGAGCAGCCTTAGACTCTGTGAGCACATTCACCAAACCAGTAATATCACTGCACTAGGCTTATCTGGTGGTTGGTTGAAACTGGGAGACGGACTTGCTGAGAGCATAGCATTAGCTATATTAGCATTGCCTATATATTGTGCTGATCTTCATCTGGCTTCAGCTCTGGAGATCTCCTGTGCCTGTCATGGTGAAGATCATAGAATCATGGAATGCTTCGGGTTGTAAGGAACCTTTCAAGGTCATCCAGTCCAACCTGCCTGCAGGGAGCAGAGACATCTGCAACTAGAGCAGGTTACCCAAAGCATGATCCAACCTCACCTGGAATGTTTCCTGGGATGGGGCATCGACCACCTCTCTGGGCAACCTGGGCCAGAGTCTCATGACCCCATGGGGTTTCACCATCCTCAATGGGTCTTAACTCTAGCCTCCTCTGGAACCCGAGTAAGCGCCACGAACCTTTGTGTAAAACCCTTTGTTGAGCACAGCCTATGGAAAACAGACTCCCAGGGTATTTGCACCCTGGAACATTCTGAAGTGACCCCCAGTAAATACTGGTCCAGGCTGGTGGGGTGGCTGATCAGTTCCAGCTGTGTCTAAAGGAAGTGGAGGAGAATGAGGTGTTCTGTGGGCTCTGTTCTGAATTTGATCTGCAGGGTCTTGAGATCTCATCCAGATTTTGAAAGGACAACCCAAGCTCTTATTTCAGGATGTTTTTAAGGATATAGGACAATGGGACATGGGGACAGGTCAGCCTGGAGAAAAGAATGCTATGGGGAGACCTTCTTGTGGCCTTTCAGTACTGCATGGGGCCTGTCAGAAAGATGGGGACAGAGTTTTATAGCAGGGCCTGTAGTGACAGGACAAGGGGTGATGGTTTAAACTAAAAGAGAGGAGATTTAGAATAGAGGGAAGGAAGAAATGTTTTACACTGGGGGTGGTGAGACCCTGGCCCAGGTTGCCCAAAGAGGTGGTCAATGCCCCATCCTGGGAAACATTCCAGGTCAGGTTGTCTACAGCTCTGAGCAACCTGCTCTAGTTGCAGATGTCCCTGCTCCCTGCAGAGGGGTTGGACTAGATAACCTTGAAATGTCTTTTCCAACCCAAACCATTCTATGATTCTATGATCACTGGGATTTGTCTCCCAGCTTGCCTCAAGCAGGCTGCAGCACTGATGGGGGAGCAGGCACTGCCCAAGGACACAGCTCCTCTCCCCAAGACCAGAACACAAACTAGGCAAGGAGGGGGACAGATGGACTTGGACCAAGCTGAAGCAAGGAAGGGACCATGGGACATGAAATGCTCTGGACTATGACTTGGACATGATTTAGCAGCTAGATCTAGCAAAATGCGGTGATACAAGGCTCCAGAGAGGAGCACAGAGCTCACCAGATCCCAGTTTGTGCCCTGGAAGCTCATTGCAGAGGCAATAGATTGATAGCTGCCAGTTCAGCAGGAGATTCACGCCTGTCTATCTCTGACTCACACCTGCAGACAAATCTTTCTTGCTTATCTGCATCATTTAAACATGGCTGGTATTTCAGCTCTTAAAGTGAGTTATTCTTGCCCTATGGATGGCTGGTAAAGTGTTCTGTGGTATTTTCTAACGCTGCAGAAGCGACGCGGCAAAGCTCTGCCATCACTGCCTTTCAGTGGTGTCTGCAGCTACTGGCCAAGGCGGCCACCAGCATCCTGGCTTGTTTCAGCACTAGTGTGGCCAGCAGGACTAGGGCAGGTATTGTCCCCCTGGCCGCCCCTCGAATTCTGGGTTCAGTTTTGCGCCTTCGACTCCAAGAAGGATGCTGAGGAGCTGGAGAGTGTTCGATTGTGTGATTTGATGATTCTATGAAAATCACATCTCTCTTTGTGACTGCCAGCCCCAAAACTGTATTTTTTTGACTGCTATCCCCAAAAGACAACCTGGGACCAAGCCTCTGTCCATGTCCATCAGCCACAGCTGCCCGTGTCTCCCTGGAACCATGGGGAACTGTGGATTTGTTTTCTCCCTGGAGCTGGTAGAAGAACATGATAATAACCTTTAAAACTGGGGGATTCATAGAATCATAGAATGGGTTGGGTTGGAAGGGACTTTAAAGACTGAATTTTGATCTAAAAGTCAATCTTGAAACCAGTCCTCAAAACTCTCTGCTTGATGGAAAATAAAAAATTCCTGAGAAAAGGTATCCAGGTTGTGACACGCAAAGGTCTTCCTGCAGTAACAGGAAGAGTAAACCCACACGCAGAATATTTAGTAAATATTTCCATTTTGCTCGTGAAAAGAAGCTGAGTATTGCAGCTTACACTCTGATAGGGAAATGCTGCCAGCATAAGACTTGGTGGGATGTTCAATAGCAGCAGCTCAAGTGAAATATTCCCACAGCTAGATCATACAGATGCACTGATAAGCCTCAGGGATACGTGCCACAAAGCTTGGAATTGCCTAGAAGACCAGCATGGAGCAGAGCTTGTTTGAGCCCATGTCTGTATCTGAGGAGACCTGGGTAGGATGGAAGGCGATAGGTGCAGTGAATATCAGGAAAATACCAGCAAAGACTCAAGTGAGCCTGAAAACGGCAACAAAAAAATCAATCTCCTGAGGTTTGAGGATTGACTTGACCACAGTCATTAAGCATCTCCACAAGAAAGCAGAGAACTCACTCGTCTAGCAGACAAAATTAACACGCTCCAGGGGCTGAAGCTGGATGAATTCAAACTAGAAACAAGACAGAACGTTTTTTAATAATGAGAGTGATTAACTATTGCAGCAACTTACAGAGAGGAGCGTGACTGAATCCTCAGTCCCTGCAGGGAAATATGGGGGTTCTGCCTGAAAGGTGCTGGTAGCTCTGAAGGTGAAGGTTTGCATCATACAGGAGTTAGAAAAGAACTCTTCACCATGAAGGTGGTGAGACCCTGGCCCAGGTTGCCCAAAGAGGTGGTCAATGCCCCATCCCGGGAAACATTCCAGGTCAGGCTGGCCAGGGCTCTGAGCAATCTGCTCTAGTTGCAGATGTCCCTGCTCCCTGGAGGGGGGTTGGACTAGATAACCTTGAAAGGTTCCTTACAACCCAAATCATTTTGTGATTCTATGAAACAGCTGGAAAAGCCCAATTTCACCTCAAAGTCCAGGGCACACCCATCCAGCGAAATAGGACTGAGTGCAGGGACTGTGAAGTCAGCGGGAACTTGAGCCCCAGAGCCACGAGGACTTTGCTGGTTTATGCCTGGACGCAACCGAGATGCATTACACAGTGCCTTTGCCACGCTAATAACTCCTGACTCCTGTCAAGGCGTAATCAGCTCGGGCGCAGAGCCAGGCTGCAGAACTGGCCGGTGTCCGGCTCCCTCCCATCCTGCTCGGACCATCTCGATGTGGCTCCTGGAAGCCCAGCAGGCATCCAGTCCTGCCCTCCAGCTGTTCCTGAGCCACATCGCCACCCAAAAACATTCACTGCAGGAGAAGTGGAGGAGACGGTGCAGAGAAAAGACGAGCAAGCCCTGGGATGTCCCAGCCCTTGCACCCCTCTGAGTCCATCCCACTGTGTGTCCTTCCCGGCACTCCACATACTCCTTCCCTGCCCTTTATCACAGCAAATGTGAGGTCAAACACCCGGGGTGGAGATATTTTATAAAAATTGATGGGGAATAACACGCTCGCCGACAATTTCTGCAGCTACCTCAGCTCAGATAATAAAGGTAATAAACTTTTGCTTCAGGGCACGGAGTGACCACTTGCAGGGGTCAGCACGTTCAATGGTCTGAAGGCGGCGAGGTTAAGTGCGGTCTTTTTTCACTCCCCTCCGCAGCAGGAAACCAGGCTTGATGGGTAAATAAAGCCCGTCTCACTCAGGGATATAAAGCACCCCATAAAAAATGACCATAAAGTTAGTGCTCAGTGTAAGATGCTGGTTGGAAGGCCTTGATCATCGTTAGTTAGTGGATTAAGCAGATCAACAGAGTGATGAGGTGCAAAACGTTTTCTACAAGCAGCCTTAAAATACTGAGATATTCCAACATCCAGCCCATCCTCAGTGCTCTTGAGGCTTGGAAAATCTGAAAAATCCTGAAAGTCACCATAGAGGGGCCACCACAAGCCCAGGTCTTGCAGCCGCGGCTAGAGAAGGCTCTCTGAGATTGGGTGCTGCAGCTTCAGGAAGAGGAACCATTCTAGGGACCATCAGCGGCAGTCTGAAGGATGAAAATATCAGCTAGGAAAGCCCACAGGAGCACTCCTCTTCTAGGAGTTTGCATCCACAAAGCAGCTGCCAGCCCCGTTGACCACTCTTCATTCATCACCACACAAGAAGCTCCATTGACCACTCTTCGCTGATAACTATGCAACAAGTCCCGTTGACCACTCTTTGTTGACAGCCATGCAAGAGGCCCCCCTGACCGCTCCTTGCTGGTCACCATGCGAGAGACGCTACTGACCGCTCTTTGTTGATAGCTACACAAGAGGCTCCGTTGACCGCTGTTCGTTGATAGCCACGCAAGAAATCCGTGTTACACCTCTCAGAAAGCTGTCACCTTCTTCCTGTACCTTTGGGGATGGCAGAAACAAATAAATAAATAACAGGGGGAAGGTTGCGATGCTTTGCCAAAATTTCATTAAGACATTCAGACCCAATGTCCAAGCAAAGAGGCTGCTGATGACGCCTGGGCCTTCTTCTTCGGAGCCATTTCCAGCATCGCTGCACTGCTCTCGCTTTATTTCGTACATCTGTAACGGCGTCAGTGTAGCGCGGTGTCTCCGAGAGGCCCTTCAGCTCGCTATTGAACTGATAAATTCACTGTATTACTTTACACAAATCAATACCCCAGCAGTTATCAGGGGTTGATGTGACCGAAATTGGTTTCAGCCAATTTGTGAGTGTAATAAATGTCCATTTATCAAATCAATTCATTCAGCGGAGCTTCTCAGACCGCCCGGGCTCAGGGTACCGCAGGGTGATGTCTCCAGGTCCATACCCACCGTGGGATCGCTCTCGTCCCTCCGAGCTCTACTGCGTCCCCAAAGAACTGCTCATCCAGCCTCAGTATTGGTGGCTCTGGGAGGTGGAAGAAGATGAGCCTCAAACTAGACCAAAGTTGTTTCCTTGCAAAGTCTGACCTGACTTGCAGATGCTGCACACCCTGAAATACAGAACTTGTAAAGGGTCTTATCTTGTCCAAAATAACCCAAATTTTCCTTCAGACCAGGGCAGGATGATGTTCCTGATCACTCAGTTTCCTTTCATCTTGGAAATGTGAAATGATTTCAACACTGTAACTGCTCAACTCCATTCCAAAGAACATCGTAACTACTCAGTGTGTTCAAAATTTGTAATTTCATCACTAAAAGGTAGCTTTTCTGCGCTACTCATTATCCAAAATCTTTACACTAAAAAGTAAACAACACTTTTCCTTCCTCTCTCCTTAGACAACCTTGGAAAGAGTCGTAACAAGTTACTTCAACCCAAAAGATTCAGAGAATCAGTGGTGGGTTTGGAGCCACATCACCTCTAAGTGCTGCCTGGCAAACACGGAACACCTACATAAACGATTCTTTCTCTGGCATAATATTTAGGATATGAGATCGCAAATGAAAAAAAAAGCAACAAAAACAACTTCAAAAAATGTCCTTCTTTGGTTTATAATCTCAGACAGGAGCCGCTTTCTGTGCGTGCACTGCTCACCCTAGTGCCTCTGTATCTTCAAGGGAAAAGCCAAACAAAACCCCACCAGATTCAGAGTCTAATCATCGATGGAACAACATCCTGGAAACACGATCATCAGCCTTTTAGCTGCTTGTTTGCATGAGCTGGGTGTAGCACCCAGACTGCTGGGATCACTGGAATGACCTGCCTGTTGCTGACATGTTATGAGATAGGATATTTCACTTGGATTTTGTTAAGACAAAACAAACGTCTGTGCCTTGTTCCTTGGGAGAAGAGACCAACCTTCACCTGGCTCCAACCTCCTTGCAGGGAGTTGTCAAGAGCCAGAAGGTCTCCCCTGAGCCTCCTTTCCTCCAGGCTCAATAACTCCAGGTCCCTCAGCGGCTCCTCACAAAACTTGTGCTCTAGATCCTTTCCCAGCTTCATTGCTCTTCTCTGGACATGCTCCAGCCCCTCAAAGTCCTTCTGCAAGTAAGTGGCCCAAAACTGAACCCAGGATTTGAGTGGCAGCCTCTTCAGTTCTCAGTCCAAGCAGTTGTTCCCTGCCTTCATCCTGCTGCCACACTGATGCTGATCCAAGCCAGGATGCTGGTGGCCTTCTCAGCCACCTGGGCACACACTGACTCATCTTCAGCCACCTGTTGAGCAACACCCCCAGGTCCTTTTCCACAGGGCAGTTTCCAGCTGCTCTTCCCCAGTCTGGATCAGTGCAGTGTGTTGTTGTGGCCCAAGGGCAGGACCTGTCCTTTGGTCTTGTAGAACCTCATCCCACTGGCATCGGCTCATTGATCCAGCCTGGTCAGATCCCTCTGTAGAGCCTCCTGATCCTCCAGTAGATCAACACTACTGCTCAACTCGGTGTCATCTGCAAACTTAATGAGGGTGCCTCAATCCCCTCGTCCAGATCATTGATAAAGATATTAAACAGCCTGAGCCCTGGGGACACCACCCAGATGTTACACTGCATCCCACCAGCCACAGCCCTCGCTCATCCTCACCGCCCTGGACAAACCCCTGAGCGCACATTCCCTTTGTATCCTCGGCCGAGTCCCTCTGGAGACTGTTTGGCTCATGCAGCGAGTGACGGATTAAATCCGATTATTCAATTAAGGCAGTGGTTATAAATTAAACATATCAGCTACATCTCGAGACGTGGTGTGCAGCAAGTCTCCCGGCCAACAAACTGCAAACCAGGAGGCACGTGGAGTCCACGAAGAGGTAGCAGGATCAGCCAGGAATAAAATAACTTGCAAAAATCGAGGTAGTGCTTGAAATAGAGAAGAAAAAAAGAAGCAGCTCTATCTCTAAATTCACCCTTCCTGAAAGAAAACAAAAAACAATGGGGCAGAAGGGAAGAGGGGGAGGAGGGGATGGAGACTCTCCCGCTACCTTCGGGTCTGATATCCCGAGGCTGCGGGGGTATCAAGCACATTCCCTCTAATTCAATAAGAGAAACTGCCATAAAGGCAGCGACTTTAATGCGCAGAAACACCACCTGTGTCAGAACCAGGCACTACCCATTAATCAAAGCTTCCCAATTAGCCCAAGCCGCTGCCCCCAGGCACCGCCGAACGCAGAAGGTGGCTGTTGTCTTTGTGGGGGGGTGGAGGGGGTGTGAAGAACTGGCTCTTCCCAGGGCTTCCAGACCGTGCAGGACTCGTCTTTTTTAACTAGATCGCTACGGGGTTTGGATTCACAACAGCCCTGACCTCAGCGCGGTCTTACCTTGCTGTCCCGGTTTCAGGCACTAAACTGGAATGGATCAAGGAATTATTAATAGTATTCAGCGGCTTTTGACTGGCAAATTGAACCCAGTTCAGTTCACTGGAGCCTTGATTTCACAGAATCATAGAATCACAGAAAGGTTTTGGTTCAAAAAGACCTTTAAGATTATTGAGTCCAACCATTAGCTCAGCACTGCCAGGTCACCACTAAACCACATCCCTCAGCACCACATCTCCACGGCTTTGAAACCCCTCCAGGGATGGGGACTCTACCACTGCTCTGGGCAGCCTGAGTCAGGCCTTGACAACCCTTCTGGGGAAGAAACAACCCTTTGGGTGAAGGGTTCCTTGCAGCCTTTTAGTGTACAGCATGAAACAAACTGCTGGTGAGTTTTGAGAGGCTGACACCAAGGAAAACCACACCACGCAAACTACTGAGACCCTCCTTTCTTCTTCTCCTTCTCCTACTCCTCTCCTTTCCTCTCTTCTTCCTCCCTCTCCCTTTCCTTTCTGTTCCTTTCCTTGTCAGGGCCATACATTCTGTCACATTCAGTGGATGGAGCTTGGCTGATGTCTCTGGTGTAGGGCTCCTCAGGTGGCTGGGAGCTGGTGGAACTGCAGCTCCAGGCTCTCAGCAGGGCCAGGCTGATGGCCCAGGCTCAAACTTTATGGGTGACAGAAGCGAAGTAAGGTCCGGAGCAAGAGATAAGAGCATTTACCAGGCTGATACAGCCAGAAATCACAGAATCATAGAATGGTTTGTGTTGGAAGGGACCTTTAAAGGTTATCTAGTCCAACCCTGAAATCATCCCCACTCTGCTCCACAGATGCCCAACAAACACCCTTTTGTCTCAAAGCACCTAATTGATTAACATAACGAAGTTATGCTTGCAGCGACTGTCTGTGCTCAGCTGAAATTTGCTGTATCTGTTTGGGCCCTATGTGCCTAAAAGCTGCTCTGGTTTCACCCTCAACTCCCCCCTCAGCTTTCTGTCACCTCTTCCTCCTGACCTCGCTGCACACTTGTATGGTTCCACCACAGCCACAAGAGGCCAGACTCCTCATTTGTTCCCTGTGTTTGTTCATTATTAACACTGAAAACTTAGAATTTGAAGTGCAGAAAAAACACCTGAAGAAGAATCAAAAGGTTTTTGGGACCAGTATTAGCATCCTAGTTTGGGAATGAAGGTCAAGACGTTTCAGCAGACCTGGACAAGGAAACCCAAAATACTCCAGGCTCATGCTATTTGGCATGGACTCACAGACAAGAGCCACCACATATTTTACCGTATCTACAGCAGATATTTAATGTGGCTTCACAGACAGAAAACAACAGAAGCAGACTTGGAAAGGTGACGATGCGCTTTAAAGCACAGTCTCTTCAGGAATCACAGAATCATGGAATTGTTTTGGTTGGAAAAGACCTTTAAGATCATCCAGTTCAACCATTAACCCAGCACTGCCAGGTCACCACTAAACCATGTCCCTCAGCACCACATCTCCATGGCTTTGAAACCCCTTCAGAGATGGGGACTCCACCACTGCCCTGGGCAGCCTGGGCCAGGCCTTGACAACCCTTGAAGGGAAGAAATTGTTCCTCATGTTCAACCTAAACCTTCCCTGGTGCAACTTGAGGCCATCTCCTCTTGTCCTATCAGAGAAGGTGCCTCATGCAGAATTCCTCTCTTGGCACTGGATAAAGTGAGAGGAGATGGCATCCACTTCTATCTGTAAGGGCGCATGCATACAGCAGGGAATGTCACAGGGGCATCTGTTATGCCGAGAGTGGTGAAGCAGTGGCTCAGGTTGTCCAGAGAGGTAGTAGATCTCCCACCCCTGCAAATGTTCCAGGTTAGGTTGTCTGCAGCTCTGAGCAACCTGCTCTAGTTGCAGATGTCCCTGTTCCCTGCAGGGTGGTTGGACTAGATGACCTTGAAAAGTCGCTTTCAATTGAAACCATTCCCTGATTATATGACATACTGCTGCAAAAGGATTTGCTCTAACGTTATCTCCAGTATTTACGGGCAACATCTTAGAAAGATGGGGACAGAAAGAGCTCAGAAGGCAAGTAACTCTTCCAACAGCTCTCAGCCACCCCATCCTCCCCTCAGCCTGGGTATCTTACAACCAATCACCACCAAAGGCATCTAAGAGCTGAAGATCACAGCCTCCACTGAACAAAGAGTGGCCAGGCTCTGAACGCCACCCGAAACTGATCTATGATGAGGCAAGAAGACCTTTGTGCCATAAACTGCTTTGGCTGAGCAACCATTTCCTCAGCTGCAAATGTTCCATTTGATATGAGAACCAGAGGGCATCAGGCAGAATTGTCAGGAAGGCTGATTTTAAAACAAAAAGTTTTATTTCTTCCCTAGCTACACAACTGTCCTCCAACAGATGCTGCAGAGCCCAGATATTTCCAGGAGATCCGAGGGGAATGCGGACAAATTCAGGGAAGAAAAATCTGCTGCACACAAAGATGTAACTCCTGGTTCAGGGTACTCCTGGTCTGCAAATCGACGGACACTGGGGGAGTAGAGCGGCGAAAAACAACTGTATGTTTAACTTGCTAAAGCTCCCTGTGCTCTGGCACCAGTGACAGGACTCTGGCCTTTGATCTGACGGAGCAACACACGGCCAGGAAAGCGGGACTGGAGTACATGCTTGTATCTACCACAGAATGAAGCCCCAAAGCTGTAAGAGATACTCCCCATAGCAGCCTGTGTGGGAGGTGCTTCGGTACATAAAGCTGCACAAAATCCACTTGTGAATTACTAAAGAGTGATATTCTTAAGACAAATGACTTTGCAAAAAGACAGCCTGATACTCAAGTGTCACCACATTCAGCCACTGTGTTGAGCTGAGAGCAGCCGGTGTGGTCAAGGGTGCGCCAAGGGCACCTCAGAGACCAGCTCTGACCTTCCAGCCACTAATGCTTAGTCTGGGAGAAACCATACCAAATGGAAGGGCTGTTGAGCACCTCACTGCAGTGCTAGAGAGGAAATGATAGAATCATTGAATCGTTTTGGTTGGAAGAGATCTTTTAGATCATTGAGTCCAACCGTTAACCCAGCCCTGCCACATCACCACTAAACCTTGTCCCTCAGCACCACAACTCCATGGCTTTTCAATCCCTCCAGTGTCTGCCCTGGGTAGCCTGGGCCAGGCCTTGACGACCCTTGTGGGGAAGAAATTGTTCCTCGCGTCCAACCTAAACCTCCCCTGGTGCCACTTGAGGATGTTTCCTCTTTTCTTGTTCCTTGCTCCTTGGAAGACCAACTAGATCATTGCTCTAGACCCTTCCTCAGCTTCATTGCCATTCTCTGGACACGTTCCAGCCCCTCAAGGTCCTTCTTGGAGTTAGGGGCCCAAACCTGAACCCAGGGTTCAAGGGGTGGCCTCCCCAGTGCTCAGTCCAGGGGGACAATCCCTGCCCTAGTCCTGCTGGCCACACTGGTGCTGATCCAAGACAGGATGCTGGTGGTCTCCTTGGCCACCTGGGCACACACTGGCTCATCTTCAGACACCTGTCAACCGACACCTCCAGGTCCTTTTCCCCCGGGTAGTTTCCAGCCACTCTGCCCCCAGCCTGGAGTGTTGCAGGGAGTGGCTGTGACCCGAAGATGCTGACCTTGAAACTGCCCCTCTGTTGAAGATTAAGTTTCCTCTCACAGTCAAGAAATACCTGATGGACCTCACCGTAAGTGTCCCCCACCCAACCATGATGACCTGCTTGAAGGTCTGAGGATCAGGGCTTGATCTGCTTTCTCTGCAAAGCGGAAGACGTGGGAAGGCAGAGCGGGTGGCGTGTGAGGGTCTTACCTGCTCCCACCGTTGCTATTGCGCTCTCCTGACCAATGATGTGTTCTTTGAGCCGTTGCTCCAGTGGAAACCTTCGGCGTTCCTCCATCTCCCTCTTGCGCTGCTCCTCCTGGAACTGTGGGAGGGAAGAAAATACTGGGACCCAAGGCTTTCCACAGAATCACAGAATAGTTTGGGTTGAAAGGGACCTTTAAAGGTCATCTAGTCCAAGCCTCCTGCAGGGAGCAGGGACATCTGCACCCAGAGCAGGCTGCTCAGAGCCCTTTCCAACCTGGCCTTGAACACTGCCAGGGAGGGGGAAAAATGCCTGTTAACCTGGTATTGTAGGATTCTGTGATTCTATGATCTTCAAAAAATGCTGCAGAACTTGCTGCTGAGCCCCTTTCTCCAACAGAAGCAGAGAGTGGTCAGCTCACCAGTAAAATCACTGCTCTGGAAACAATTGTACAAGGAAGCCAGACTTAGCCAAACACAAAACATAAAGAGCCCACAGGTACAGAATGACTCTAACAAAACCAGAAAGCGGCCACAGAAGCTGCAGCAGGGTCCTGCTGCTGAAGTCAGAGCAGATAAACTGCCCCCAGCCACGCTGCCAAGTGTTTCCTAGGCTAGTAGTGACTCTGGCAGAAGTTACAAAAAAATAAATAGCAAACAATCCAATTTTGGCTGGTGTCATCAGTCTCGCTTGTAACAGAGAAATGCCGTCAGTCCTGACGCCTCATAGGGAGCAATAACTTCCCTGTGGATACCAGCAGAGCAGAGCCGCAGGACAGAGACCACCATATCTGCGGTGATCTCCCCCAGGCCCTGTGGACACCACAAGGCTTGGAGCATGGCTCTTGCCATCTATCTGTGTCTATCTAGATATCTTGAGAAATCAGTTCTCCCTCCCTCCCTCCCTCCTCTTCTGCCTTTCTCAAGGTGCAGAGAATGTGATTTGGGCTGTGAGGACACTCTAGGAAGGACGTGGCTTTGCAGGATGTGGAGAGGATGGTGGCTTTCACCATAAGGAAAAGGGATTTAGAAAATTAAAGGAAAGTAGGATAATGAAACTTGTGGTCAGCTGGAGAAGATGGACCTTTAAAAAGTCTATCAAAGGAGATTTGGTATGACAGAGGGGGCACGAGCTCCAGTTCAGAAGGTCCTCACACCACTGTGTATCAGAAGGAAGCTGGGGGAAATGGCAACGCCAAGCTCAACCTGGCTGAAACACTCTTTAAAAATCCTTTGGCAGTCAGGGATGGAGACAGCAGAGATCGGCAGAGGGATGTGACTGGGCCCAGTACACCAGGGGAAAGAGGAGATGAATGGCAAAGAAAGACTTGAAGAGCTGAGATCAGTCCTGGAGCTGCTTCCCTTCCAGTTACGTATTGAAGACATCAGTTTTGAAGGCTACTTCCTCCTTTTAGCCCTATTTCAATTTCCCCACACTGTTTAGGGTTGTGAACTAGTCCTAAACACCAGCCAAGCGTGGTCTAGCTCAGGGAAAACACACACAGAAATCTCTTTTTTTTTTTTTTTTGAAAAGAATAAAGGCAATCAAAATAAATTAAAAATACATATGAAAACTCCTTGTTATTCTGTCACGAGGATATGTAAATAAAATCTATGAGCTGTGCCCACCCAGCAATAGTTCTGCCAATTCATCCTCTCGCAGTGATTAAAACGAGCAATAAATTCTCAAAGACTCTCGGTGGAATGCAGATCCTGAGGTGGATACAACCCCGGGAGCTCCGCATCGCCCCCAGCTGAATATTCATCACCAGCCGGCCTGACTCTCTTATGTTTTATACACAAGTACAATCATTTTCCACAGGAACAGCACTACAGATATATTTCCTTTCTCTCCTCCATCTATTAGTTAAGCGTAAAAACCCACACAGCTTTTCAGGCGGTTAGGGGCAGGTTTCCTTGCCAGTGCTGGACACCAGAGACCATTTAACCGGCACAGAATTCCCCCCACCCCCTTCTCAAGATTTCAAGTATTTTCTTCCCAACTTTTCTTCCTAATAATTTGGAGAGCTGTCCAAATGCCCAAGCAGTGCTTCTGGTTACCACGAAAAGTAGTCAGCTTGGCCACAGTCAAGGTTTTTCCTTTGTCATGATGGAGCACGGAGAGCCCACCAGGAAAGATCATAGAATTGTACAATCACAGAATGGTTTGGATTGGGAGGGACATTTCAAAGTCATCCAGTTCCAACTCCCCTGCAGGGAGCAGGGACATCTGCAACTAGAGCAGGTTGCTCAGAGGCCTGGCCAACCTCACCTGGAAGGTTTCCTGGGATGGGGCGTCGACCACTTCTCTGGGCAACCTGGGCCAGGGTCTCACCACCCTCAGCATCAAAAATTTCTTTCTCCTCTCTAGTCTGAATCTCCCTCTTTTAGTTTAAAACCATCACCCCTTGTCTTGCCGCAACAGGACCCGCTAAAAAGTCTGTTCCCCTCTTTCTGAGAGGACCCTTTTGAGTACTGAAAGGCCACAAGAAGGTCTCCCCGGAGCCTCCTCCTCTCCAGGCTGAACAACCTCAACTCTGTCAGCCTGGCCTCGCAGCAGAGGGGTTCCGGCCCTCACATCATCTTCATGACCCTGTCTCCCTGCTTAGGACAGAGGTTTAGAATCCAGGAATGCAGTTTTGAACATCTTGAGCAAGGACTTTGTAGGTGGGCACAGACAGCACAGAGGTTTTGATGGATCAGCAGGTTTAATGCATGCTAATGTCTACTAAACACAAGATTTAATTCATGGTAAGTGCTGTAATTGCCACAGTTTTTTTAATTACCTTAATTTCTCGCTTATTGGCAAGTTCTTAATCTCAGGTTTTTCAGCATGCAAGTTCAAGTCTCAAACCCACAGACCAAACATTGAGGTGCAAAGCACAAGTCTGCAATGAATGATCTTAAAGTTCCTCTCTAATCTAAGTGGTTAGATGTCCAAAGAAGAGCAATGAAGCTGATGAAGGGTCTAGAGCACAAGTCTTGTGAGGAGTGGCTGAGGGACCTGGGCTTGTTGAGCCTGGAGAAAAGGAGGCTCAGGGGAGACCTTCTTGTACTCGACAACTCCCTATAAGGAGGTAGGAGCCAGATGAGGGTTGGTGTCTCCTCCCAAGGAAGAAGAGACAGGACAAGAAGAAATGGCCTTAAGCTGTATCAGGGGTGGTTCAAGCTGGACATGAGGAACAATTTCTTGATTGAGAGGGCTGTCAATGTCATCCCCATCCCTGGAGGGTTTTCAAAGCTGTGGAGATGTGGTGCTGAGGGGCATGGTTTAATGATGACCTGGTAGAACTGGGTTAACAGTTGGACTCGATGATCTGAAAGGTCTCTTCCAACCAGAACAATTCTGTGATTCTATGGTTCTTTAAAACTGCTCTTGTAGTGGGAAAACAAACACAAAGTCACCCAAATCTGAGGCTCACCTTGGTCTCCGAGGCTTTCAGAAGGTTCATGACCTCCCCTTCACGGGCGTAATCCAGGGGTGTGTGACCCATTTCGTTCTTCTGCAGGGGGTTGGCACCTGATGACAGGAAGAAATGAATAAGATCAGGGGCTTTGAGTTCAGTCTTGGGGCAGAATGAGGAGGAAACACATCCTGTGCCTCCCGTCCCAGTCTTAACCTTTGCTCCAAAGGGTATCTGGAGCAGAAAGGGACAATGTACAACCAGTGGTTACACCCACGGGTGTCCGGGTGGGGAGAAGAAAAGGAATTGTCACTGCTAACAATTGGCGTGGCAGGAAAGAGCTGCTGTGGGGGAAGAGAGCACATGGTCACCAGAAGAAAATACAGCTTCACAAAAGCACCCGCTCTGGCTCCTGCAGGAGCCACAAGGGACCATTTATGGCTTTGATTGGACACGCTGCCCTTCGGCTCTGTTCCTCCAAGCTGGAGCTGGAGGTGGCTGCAGGCTGCCAAACAGCTGCCACCCTCAGCCGCAGGAGTGGCTTCCAGGGAAAATCCCACTCTTCTTTAGAATGTAATTAAAAAAGAAAATCGACCAACCCCAAAGACTGAACTGGAGGGAGTCAGATGGGCACCCTCACAGCAACAAACTCGCACGGAGAGAGCTCCTCCTGTGGGACGCGCTGGGCTGTGGAAAAACGTGTATTGTCAAACTGGTCCCAGTTGTGGTGATGGGAAGGATATAGAGGGAATCTTGGACAGAGTGGTCGGAGATCAGGAGAGAGGGGTGCTGAGCAATAGCCAGTGACGCAGGCAAGGTCTCAAAGGATTAATCTCTGGCTCTTGGTAAATCAGAAGATATCTCTAAGATAGACTCAAAACTAATGTTCATATACTCTATGACTCCACAACAACTTGCTGTCATCAAACAGACACCCCAGGTTATGAGAACGAATGCTCAAATTGGCCTCACCCCCCCCCGGCTGATCACTCAGCTGGTTCCAAAGCTTATCGAGCTTAGAGAAGTGGTCTGGCAAGGGAAGAGCCAGTACCTCTGCTGATTTGCCTGTGAAATGGTAGGGACACGTTACTGAGAAGGGCAGGCTGGAGGTCTCTATTTCAAGTCTAACCCCCCTGCAGGGAGCAGGGACATCTGCAGATAGAGCAGGTTGCTCAGAGCCCCAGCCAATCTCCTGGAATGCTTCCAGGGATGGGGCATTGACCACCTCTCTGGGCAACCTGGGCCAGGGTCTCACTGCCCTCAGCATCAACAATTTCTTCCTTCTACCCAGTTTCAATGTTCCTCTTTTAGTTTAAGACCATTTAAAACCAAACACCTTCCATCTTGTGGGCTGCATGGGAGCAAAGAGGGTGCCCTGGCACACACGAACCAGGCTGCAGCTTCTGCAGGAGAGTGTGGAGCAGCAGGAGCACTCTGTGGAAGCGAGCAGAAATCATAAATAGATGGAAGAAGCGCGGGGAGCCTGCACGAGCAGGATCAGCCACGTCTGAGCATTGGCATCGGGGATCTATATTTGCTTACAGAATGAAAAATGTGCTCCATAAACATTCGACACCGAGTAATTTCTATTGCGAGCCTTTGTCATCGCAAATAAAGAATATGATAGAGACAGGTGAGATTATAAACTGCTGGAGCTGGCCACTCAATATCTCTTAAAGAGACAGTGCTCACAATCCCCCCACAACTGCTGCTGAAATCCACCCAGGTTTTCATCGGGAAGGGTGTTGGGGGGGGGGAAGTTTTGTGGCTTCTCCGAATGATGACATCCTCGAGGCCAGGTCCGATGAAGGCCGAGGGGTTGTTTGGCTTTTCCCTTGCCCTGGATCTATCAATAATGGCGATCCAATATTGGCCTAATCCCCCTGTTAATGGCTTTGACGACTTGACTAATTGCTGCAATAATTGATAGGACCCGACTCCTCCGACGGGTCGATTCCAACCTCGAGTACCAGCAGCAATAAAATATTACGCCGCCATAAATAACGGTGTCACTTTGCTTGCTAATAGAAGAGAAAAGTGACGACCGGGTTCGTCGGCGCCCCGGCCTGACCCCCTTCCCCGTCCCCACCTCCTCCTCTGCCCTCTCCCACCCCGGCAGCTGGCTGGAGCGGCGACAGTGGGGACACCAACCTTTGGAGGCTTAATAGAAGGTCATTTGTCACCTCCCACTAGCTGTCTGTAGCCAGAGATGGACACCTGGGCAACACCTCGGGCTGTCGCCTCCTCCCGCACCTCCCTGCTCATATTAGGAGGCCCCGGCTTATAATATTTGATAAATAGCTCGGCTGGTTCAGTCCCAGCGCCCGCGTCGCTGGAGCAGCTGCGGAAGGTCACTCATTGGGGAAATATGTTTCTGTCAGCGGTATCGAAAAAAGTTTAGTAGAGTGACAGGCCTCAATTTTTCAAATTTTATTAACTCCATCCCCTTAACCATTTGTCTTGAATTCCTTCAGATTCTGGATGACTGTCAATAGAGTTTGCAACGATGGTGGGTGTTGGTACCTGGGTCCTCTGCTGTCATCAGGGACATGGGGATGGCAAGAGGAGAGGGATGTGATGGCAGAGAGGAGATGGAGATGGTAGGAGGAGATGGGGATGGCAGAGAGGAGGAGGCAACAGCAGGAGGGAGAAGAGAGTGCCAGGGGCTCACAGGTGATGCCAGGGGCTCGAGGGTCTCGCACAGGGCTTTGGAGGACAAGGTTTGTCTGTGTGCCCTGAGGCAGATCTCCACTCCTCTGCTCTACCAGGACAAACTCTGGCAGGCTCTGAGAGGTGCCAAACTACCAAGCACTGCCAGGTCACCACTAAACCATGTCCACCAGCACCACATCTCCATGGCTTTTCAACGCCCTCCAGGGATGGGGACCCCACCACTGTCCTGGACAGCCAGCTCCAGGCCTTGACAACCCTTATGGGAAAGTGTTCTCCATGTCCAACCTAAACCTCCCCTAGTGCAACCTGAGGTCATTTCCTCTTGTCCTGCCACTTGTTCCTTGGTTGGACAGACCGACTCCCACCTGGCTCCAAACTCCTTTCAGGGAGCTGTCAAGAGTGAGAAGGTCCTTCCATGAACCTCCTTTTCTTCAGACTCAACAACCCCAGGTCCCTCAGCCACTTCTCACAAGACTTGTGTTCTAGACCCTGCAGCTCAATCATAGAATGCTAGGCTGCAACGGATCTGAAGGATCATCTCGTCCAACTGATCATGGACCTCCAGGGCACTCATCGTTGCTCTTCACGGCACCGTGCAAGCTCCCTTCACTGAGGAACACCCCAAGCTCTTTTGGTGAGCTCAGTGAGCACCCCTTTTGACAAAGTCATCGCTTTGGAACCCTCACAGCCCTGCTTGCTCATCTTGGGCACACTGGAGGGGATTCGGGAAGCATCTTTCTCTCTGTAGCAGACACTGCAGGACTCAATACACTAAAAAATAAAAAAAAGAATGATTTTTTTCCATGTAGGAGAGTAAATGCCAGAGAGAACAGCCTGGAAATCCCTAAGACTCCAGTGGATGTGCTGCTGAGGATGCTGGACACAGATACAGAGAGCGGTAGATGAGCACCGGGATGAACGTTACAACCTGTGGTAGATGTGATTTGCTGCTGTGGTTACACCTCTCCGTGGCCCCATCCAAACCCCAAATGTCTGGCATTCACCAGGAGGAAGCAGCCCACGCTACCTGCTGCGGCTTATGCAATGTCATCAGCCGTCAGCTTTGACGAGCAGTGACATTATTATCACTGTGATGGCTTGTTAAAGTAATATAAAAAGACTTGGGTCCTCTCGAGCCTTCACTGATTGAATTCGCATGATCACCCCTTTTTTTTCCAGGAACATAAACCTGGTTTTAAATCAATACGACACATATTTCAGAAGTAGCTTTTAACATGGAACGTTAAAAAGTACGCAGTCCATCCTGGGATTCCACCACACTTTTCCTGACCGATTTTCAGGCAGGAATAGTTCAGCATTTCCTCAATATTTCAATAAATACAAGAAAGATATCAAAGGGTGCTGCTCCACACGCTGGGCAACAGCCTTTAACTGTTAGTTAGGACCCACCTCTCCAACTACATCAAACGATTCTTCCCAAGAGCTTGAACTGCACTGTTAACACACATTCCCCTGGGAATATTCTCAAATCTCATGGAAGCGTTTTAGTTGGAAAAGACCTTTAAGATCATCAAGTTCAACCGTTAACCCAGCACTGCCAGATCACCACTAAATCATGTCCCTCGGCACCACATCTCCATGGCTTTGAAACCCCTCCAGGGATTGGGACTCCACCACTGCCCTGGGCAGCCTGGGCCAGGCCTTGACAATCCTTCACCAGTATTGTCTTGCACCTGGAAAAACACAATCCAGGAGTGCTGCACAGACTGGGATCTACCTAGCTGGAGAGCAGCTCCGTGGAAAAGGACCTGTGGGTCCTAGTGGACAACAAGCTCAATATAAGTGACCAATGTACTGCAGTGGCAAAGAAACCTAATGGGATGTTGAGTCCCATCAACAAGGGCATCACCAGCAAACAGTCAATATTCCACTCTATTCAGCACTGGTCAGGTCACACCTGGAATTTTCTGTTCAGTTTTGGTCCTCGCCATACAAAATAGCTGTAGACAGGCTGGAGAGGATCCAGAGAAGGGCCACCAATATGACCCAAGGACTGGGAAGCTGCCATGTGAGGAAAGACTGAGAGAACTGGATTTGTTCAGCCTAGAGAAAAGAAGGCTCAAGGGAGACTTTCTCACCATGTTCCAATATTTAAAGGGTGGCTACAGAGAAGATGGAGACTCCATTTTGACAGGAGTCCCATGGAAAAGCTCAGGGGTGACAGGGGCAAGTTACTCCTGGGGACATTCCAACTGCACACAAGAGGAACATTTTTCACAACAAGAACAGTCAGCCTTTGGAATAATGTCCCCAGGGAAGTGGTGGATTCTCCAACACTGGACACTTTGTAGTTTCATCTGGATAGGGCTTGTTGGGTCAGCTTGTATAGAAAGGTTGGACCAGATGATCCCTGAGGTCCTTCTGACTTCAGATTCCATGATTCTATGAAAGTAATAATAAGAAGGAGATAGAAAAGAGCAGAAGAAAAATCTCGAGGAAGAGCAGCTGCCCCAAGCCCCAGAAATCTGCCACAGGGAAGGAGCGTGGCTGTGGTGAGGGACCCGCTTTATTCCAAGGAGAGTGATTGTCGTTTCCAAAGCGACACACACCGCTCACGGGGAGTGGAGAAAGAGATTAATGTGGCTCAGAAATGACAAGGTGTAGAACTGAAGTGATGCTGAAGATACCAAGAAAACCCACAAATGGCTGCCAAGCTAGAGCATAAAGAACAAAAAGCATTGTAGAGACATAGGCCATTGCTAGAGGATGGTAAACTACAGATGTCATGAGCAGGAGCAAAACCCACGTTGGTCAAGGCTGAATAACAAGCAAGTCTTGCCAAACAAGATTTGGCAGGGGTGTTGGACAAGATGATCTCCAGAGGTCCTTTCCAACTCCTACCATTCTGAGATTCTGTGACTCTGTAGCATCCAGAGCTCCTGAGATGAAGGGTAAATGCTGACAAGAGCAAGAGAAGGTCCCTAAACAGCACCCTCAAAACTCATGAACGAGGCTAAGAACGAATCCATGTGTGGTTCTGACAGACAGCAGCAGAAATGTCCAGAAATAGGATGTGCAAGTTGGGTCACAACAACCCCCTGCAACACTCAAAGCTGGGGCAGAGTGGCTGGAAACTCTCTGGCAGAAAAGAACCTGGGAAGGTTGGTCAATAGGTGGCTGAAGATGAGCCAGTGGCATCCTGGGCTGCATCCAGAGCAGCGTGGGCAGCAGGTTGAGGGAGGGGATTCTGCCCCTCTGCTCTGCTCTGGTGAGACCTCCCCTGCAGTGCTGGGTCCAACTCTGGAGTCCTCAGCACAGGAGATACAGCGACCTCTTGGAGCAGTGCCAAAGGAGGCCACAGCAATGATGTGAGGGCTGGAACCCCTCTGGTGTGAGGCCAGGCTGAGAGAGTTGGGGTTGTTCAGCCTGGAGAAAAGAGGGTTCTGGGGAGACCTTTTTGTGGCCTTTCAATACTTCAAGGGGCCTGTCCGAGAGATGGGGACAGACTTTATAGCAGAGCCTGTAGCAGCAGAACAAGGGGTGGTGGTTTAAACTAAAAGAGGGGAGATGTAGACTGGAGAGAAGAAAGAAATTGTTGACACTGTGGGTGGTGAGACCCTGGCCCAGGTTGACCAGAGAGGTGGTTGGTTCCCCATCCCTGGAAACATTCCAGGTAAGGTTAGCCAGGCCTCTGAGCAACCTGCTCTAGTTGCATATGTCCCTGCTCCCTGCAGGGCAGTTGGACTAGATGACCTCGAAAGGCCCTCTTCCAACCCAAACCATTCCTTGATTCTATGATTCTATAAACTTGTACTCTATTTTGGGCTCAAGAACAACCTTTGCTCTTTGTGATGCCCTTTAGAAGACATTGACCCACTTGCTCCTTTCAGTCTTGCTTTATTGTAATTTGAGATGTTTTATTTCTTCTTGATAGCTGGGTGTGCAAACAACCCCCCTCATTCTTGCCTGTAAGATAACAGGGCGAGAAGGGAAACTACAGAATCATCACCTCTCTGGATACCTACACGTGTGCTGAGCTATTCAGTTCATGACAGACATCATGTCGTGGCAGAGGTTTCTACCCAGAAACACTTCAGAGAGGGATCTATTTGCTCCCCTGCCCCATGGGGCAGCTATTCTTAAGTGCTCCGACACAGACATAAACGCTCTGGCACTTCTACGCTTATTGCTCCCGCCACGGCGGGATGTCGGACGCTTCGACGCCGTGGTGTGATTGGTTTTCTAAATCCCAGTCTCCCAGGATTTTAATTACTGGTCTGGCGCGGCTGGGAGTGGAACTTGCTGTTGTTGGATGGAGGGAGGTCGATACGCTGGCCTAGAACATATTGAGCCCCGGTGCTCGCAGGCTCTATTGCGCTATTTAATCATCTTTTGCAAAATTTACAGTGCAACAGAAGGAATCAATACGGAATTTATCACATTCCCTTGTAAATAGGAGCATGGAGAGGATTTTGGGAGCTCTTGCACTGCAGTTGGCCTGGGAGGGATGGTTAGAGCAGGTGCCAGGTTGGAGTAAAGGGCAGAGCACACAGTGGGAGGTACTGCACATGTCGCTCCCCTAAACCACCAACCCTGACATGTTCTTTGGGCTGAGGAAGGGTTTGGTGTCCTCTGAGGTGCCAGCAGGAGCTCATGAGTGCATTTGGTCATGCTCCTTCCAACATCGGGGCATAGGCAGTAAGGGACCATGAGGAGCAGCTCAGGCACCTGGGCTTGTTCAGCCTGGAGAAAAGGAGGCTCAGGGGCGATCTTCTTGCTCTCAACAACTTGAAATGAGGTTGGAGCCAGGTAGGGGTCGATCTCTTCTCCCAAGGAACAAGCGACAGGACAAGCGGAACCGGACTCAAGTTGCACCAGGGGAGGTTTAGGTTGGACATGGGGAACAACTTCTTCCCTGCAAGGACTGTCAAGGCCTGTCCCAGGCTGCCCAGGGCAGTGGTGGAGTCCCCATCCCTGGAGGGGTTTCAAAGCTGTGGAGATGTGGTGCTGAGGGACATGGTTTAGTGGTGACCTGGCAGTGCTGGGTTAGTGGTTGGATTCAATGATGTGAAAGGTCTTTTCCAACCAAAATGATTTGATGATTCTATGATCTGCGAGTACACACCAGGATGCTCCCTCGGCATGAGCACTTCCCACTTAACACGTGTGCCTGCAGGATCTTGGACAGCAAAGGAAGGTTCATTATCTCACACTGGTCTGGTTTAGCTCATGAGGACTGAGCTACAACCTTGTTCTTCACAAGACAAACAGTTCCTAACTGTAGCTGATGTGAGGTAAAATACCCTGGTGAAGACAGAGCAGTCTGGAGTTTCCATTTCCCCAAGTTGAGCTGCAACACCACTGGTTGCCAGACAAACATAAGATATTCTGCCGTAGAATCAGAGAATCACAGAATCCTTTAGATTGGAAGAGATGTTTAAGATCAAGTCCAACCGTTAGCCCGGCACTGCCAGGTCACCACTAAACTATGTCCCTCAGCACCACATCTGCACAGCTTTGAAACCCCTCCAGGGATGGGGACTCCATCACTGCCTTTGACAACCCCTGAAGGGAAGAAAATGTTCCTCATGTCCAACCTAAACCTCCCCTGGTGCAATTCCAGGCCTGTTCCTCTTGTCCAATTGCTTGTTCTTTGGGAGAAGAGTCCCAGCGCCCTGCAGACACATTTATAAAGGGTGTCATGGACCAAAGGGACTCCTGGTTCCTCTGCTGCTCTGTCCTGTCGGCACTGCCATACCTGAATTGTCAGTCCTCCCAAAGCCCCAGTGATGTCGAGGTGTGGAGGCAGAGCCAGCAGAGATCAGTAAAAACTGGCAAGGTAGCTTCAGAATAAATCAAATTATTTTGAAGCGTAGAATAGATCAAATTATTTTTGAAGGGAACCAGCTCATGTGGGAACTTTTCAAATGTATCATCTACTGTCTTGGACCCCTGATCAATTATTTTCAACCTGACTAATCTCTGGGACTCAACAGGGAACTTGAGCAGTCTCCAGGGTTCAGTAGAGAGCCTGACCAATGTCCAGGGCTGAATAGACAACTTGACCGATCTCCAGGGCTCAATGGGGAACCTCATCAGTCTTCAGGGCTCACGGGAGAACCAAGCAAAGCGAAAAAACATCCAGTTGATTTAAACAGTTTTGGGAATCCAGCTGTTAGAAAAAACCTCCTGTTCATAGACCATCAGCCTAGCAGATCTACAGTAGCTTGATGTCCTTGGTTTCTCATGTAGTTTCCTCCAGTTTGTTTTTGCTTACGCTGGTGAATCCACTGAATGCAGTGAAACAATGCAACCTTCTCAGGATGTTATCAGGCCCAAGGTGTCTCCTCTTGGCCACCACAGGCTGGGGACCTGGGAGGTCACGGCCGTCTAGTGACATCTTTCATCCTCCCTCTGTAAGAACAGAGCCCTTAGTATCTGGGATACAACTGAAAATGCTCCAAGACTTATTATGCCGAATTGAAAGGCAGCTGAAATTCCAACCTGATTTTCCCTGAGAATACCACAAGTACTTTAATGCTCTAATGTCAGAAGACCATCATCCTGTGCAATGCTGGCTGTGTAATTCATTTATCCATCATTCATTTTACTCAGAATATTTGCTATTATGCCGTACCAAATAGGTGAGTGTGGAGCATCACCAGCAAATGTCCTGTGATAAATTTACTGGAAAACCAAGTTCAGGACACTGGGTTATTGCAGCATCAGCTAAAACACCTTCATAAATGTATGTTCCTTCGTTCCCTTCCCTCTCTCTCCCACCTAATTAGACATGAGTGCATGGAGCTGACTCGATTATTCAGGTTCCATGGAATCAGTGTGGTAGGAGCTGGAAGGGACCTCTGGGGATCATCTCGTCCAACCCCCCTGCTCCAGCAGGGTCACTCAGAGCAGGTTGTCCAGGATGGCATTGTCCAGGAGGATTTGAAATCTCTCCAGAGAAGGAAACTCCATGACCTCTCTGGGCAGCCTGGGCCAGGCTCTGGCAACATCATAGGAAAGTTTTTCCTCCTGTTCAAATGGAATCTCCTGGGCTCTAGTTTGTGTCCATTGCCCCGTATCCTGTTGTGCTATCTTGCTGATGCGTGTATATAATTCACGTCTTAGATCTCATAGCTTTACTTAAAAGCAGAGCAATTCCCTCCTCCAGAGATTGACACCTTACTCGTTGTTGGGACCACCCTCTCTATCACTCCTCCTGCCAAACCTGAGCAGCCTTGTTACGTGTCTCATTCTCCCCAGCACTCTCCTGATCATTAACCACAGAATCATGGAATTGCAGAATTGTTCAGGTTGGAAAAGACCTTTCAGATTATTGAGTCCAGCCATTAACCCAGCACTACCAGAGCACCACTAAACCACGGCCCTCAGCACCACATCTCCACGGCTTTCAAAACCCCTCCAGGGATGGGGACTCCATACTCAAGGCCTGGGCCAGGCCTTGATAACCCTTATGAGGAAGAAATTGTTCATCATGTCCAACCTAAACCTCCTTTGACACAACTTGATGCCATTTCCTCTTGTCATAGAATCATAGAATAGAATCTCAGAATGGTTTCAGTTGGAAAGGGTTGGAAAGGGCCTCTCAGGGAGCAGGGATGTCTGCAACTAGAGCAGGTTGCTCAGAGCCCCAGCCAACCTCCCCTGGAATGCTTCCCAGGATGAGGAATTGACCACCTCTCTGGGTAACCTGGGCCAGGGTCTTATCAACTTCAGTGTCAATAATTTCCTTCTTCTCTTCAGTCTAAATCTCTCTCTTTTAGTTTAAAACCATTACCCCTTGTTCTGTTGCAACAGGTCCTGATAAAAAGTCTGTCTCTATCTTTCTGATAGGCCCCCTGAAGTACTGAAAGGACATGAGAAGGTCTCCCTTGAGCCTTCTAATTTCCAGGCTTGGGAGAAGAGACCGACCCCCACCTGGCTCCAAACTCCTGTCAGGGAGTTGTCAAGAGAGAGAAGGCCTCCCTTGAGCCTCCTTTTCTCCAGGCTGAATAAACCCAGGTCCCTCAGTTGCTCCTCACAAGACTTTTTCTCCAGACCCTTCACCAGTCCTGACTACCCGTGGATCGTTGCCTGCCTGGGCTCCTCTGTTTACTAGAATTTCAGTGGCAGGTTCTGGAGCAGAATCAGAAGGGTGCTAGAAGTCATCTGAGCTCTAACCAAAGGCTATTAAAGATGAACCTTTTAATACTGGCTATTTCATATAGCAGAATTAAATAATGACATAATAAAAGCTTCTTCTAAACCGAAGAGACTTCCATCGTTGATGAGCTGGAGACCTGCCTTCCTTCCTCCGAGTCAAACACAAAGCCTTTGAATCAATTGCGCCGTCAGCAGCAACTGGTGAGCTCCCACCCACTCCTTCCCATAAACATGGATATTTATGGTGTCAGCTCAGGTCAGGAGACTGTGAAATGTCACCAGCAACTGCCCGTCAAGGACAACAGGTCTCGCGGTCTGTTGGGCACACACACGCTGACCACAAGGCGATAAGGTCCTGGAGGGGTCAAGCGAGTCACTGAATGGGCCACAAAAGGCCAGGGATGTGGGGTGAGGGGCAAGTGCACTGGGGCTTCCCTTCAAAAAACCCCACAGTGGCCGCACAACAGGGTGGTTGTTTGAGTAGAGAGGGCCCTGGGCGGTTAATGGCTTTGGCCCTGAGGGCAGGGCAGCGAGCGAAGGAAGTGTTGGGGCAAGTAAATGGAGGGTTGGTAAAAAAAGGCAGGTGTAGGGATGTGGAAGGGAGGGAGCGAGGGGAGCCTGTTCCACGTCAGCAACCAGGGGACATTCTACACACAGGCCTCAATGGCACTGCACAGGGAAATTACCCTCACAAAGGGCCTGGGGCAAGAGAACTTTGAGAGGTGTTCGATCTGAGACTTTCGTCCACGTATTCATCGTGGATTAGACTAATAAGGACGCGGGGAGCGACGCTTTGTTATCGCGCGGAGCCGGGAGGAGGGGAACAGCCCTGGTTGATGTGCTGAAAACCTCATGTCAGACGTCAGTCGTAAGATCGAACGGCAGCATGCAAAGCTCACTGAAAGAGAAGGGTTGGCTGGAACACCACCAGATCTGAATTCACCTTTCAAAGACAGAAGACCGATTTAGCAAGTAAATCATTATAAATTTTCATTGTAACTATGACTGCAAAGGCTAAGTGGATGTTGTGGATGGGCCTGGAGTATATGGATTAATTTGAAGAACATTGCAAACTCAGCCTCAGGATGACAGAATCACAGAATTCCGGCATGGTGGGGGTTGGAAAGGACCTCTGGAGATCATCTTGTCCAACATCCTCCTCCAGAAGAGTCACCTAGAGGTGACAGGTTGCCCAGGATTGTGTCCAGATGGGTTTG